>JAFEMH010007611.1:0-82560 GCA_022495995.1 Adenophora triphylla var. japonica
TTTGCGGATGCCTTAGCCACCTTGGCCTCCCTTGTGGAAATCCCACGAAGGAAAAGCAATCAAACCCTTCAAAGTCGGACGAAAGGAAATTCCTGCCTCTTTTGTGAGATCGGGAACGGAACCTAAGCCGTCGATGAGCCATGGTACAACCGGATCTTCCAATACCTCGAACGGGAAACGCGCCTTCATGAACAAGGAAGGACAACGCGGAAGGGGGTCAAAACCAAGAGCATCATGGCCCTAAAACGCCTTGCCTCTCACTTCGTCATCCTCGGGGACATGTTATACAAACGCTACCGTGGGCCACTCCTACTGACGTGCGTCGACCAAGAAGAAGCCGAACAAGTTCATGAGCAGAAGTCCACAATGGGGCTTGCGGTCCCCACATGAACGCCGGGGCCACGATGCAAATCATTCTCGGGATGGGCTACTCTTGGATCTCCGTGGAGGCGGTGCATCCACTTTGTCCGAAGAAACTGCGACAAGTGCCAACGGTTCTCCGGCCTCGATCATCTGCCGCCGCCACGATCTCTCTTGCATGACTACACCTTGGCCCTTTTGCCGCCCAGGAATTGACGTCATCGGGAAAATCGCTCCGCCGGGCGGCAACGGTCACGAGTTCATCTTAGTAGCCATCGACTACTTCACCCAGAATGGGTGAAGCGAGTCTACAAGGTACTCACCTCCAAAAAGGTCGCACATTTCCTCAAGAAAACATCATATGCCGATACGGCATCCCAGATGAGTCATATCGGAACAACGGCTCACACTTCGAAGGAGAATTTGACGGGCTGTGCTGAATTCAAGATCACACGCCACAAATCTTCTCCCTACCGGCCACAAACAAACGGCGCCGTGGAAGCGACAAGCAAAACCCTCGAACGGATCATCCGAAAAATGACCACCCGAGGGACGAGATTGGCCAGAAGCGCACCTTGCACTTTGGGGCTACCGCACATCAGTCGGAAACGACCACGGGAGAAACCCCGTTTGCCACTGACATACGGGATGGGGCAGTCCTTCCCATCGAGCTAGAAATTCCCTCGCTCCAGAGTCTTTGGCTGGAAAATGACATCAACGAAGTCGAATGGCTCAGCCAGGCGAGCATGGCCAATTGGCTGCTAGATGACGACGACTAAAGGCCATGGAACACGTCGAGCCTATCAAGCGGGATGGCTAGAGCTTTCGACAAGAAAGTCAAATCCAGAGACATCGGGGAAGGTGACCTTGTACTCGAAAAGCCTCCCACTCAGACGACCAGCCCATTTGGGAAAATGGGAACCCACATGGATCGGCCCTTTCGTGGTTGAAAGATCTTCTCGGAGGCGCCATGAAGCTAACGAGACCTAGGCGGCAATCCGCTTCATGAATCCGGTCAGCGGAAGCAAACTTCGCGGATACTTCGCACGAAGAAGAACAAGCGTGCATCTCTTGGCACTCCATGTAGTGTCGAACTACGCGGAACTGACCCTCTAGTCAGGAGACGTAGGCAACCTTAATTGGTCCGGTCTAAAAATACACAAAAAAGTCAAAAGTTTGAATGTCAATCAAGACCTCCGTCAAAGCTCCACTTTTCAGAACACGCCCCCGGTCACCTTGACCAAGTCAAACGGCGGCGGCAACATCAAAGGACATCAGGGTCGCTCGGCATCGAACGGCCAGGCTCATGTCTACTTCCAAGCCGGGGCTTGTCTTCGCCCTCACGCGCTTCAAAAAAAAAAAAAAAAAAAAAAAAAGAGCTCGAGCGAGGCTCACAAAAAAAAAAAAACAACAATAAAAAAAAGCTCGAACGAAGGCTGCGAGAGTGAGGTCAAGAGCCCGGCCGCCAACAAGCGGCAAGGAAGCTACGAAAAAAGACCGTCAAACGACTTGTCGGGAGCATTCAACCTCTCGGCCAAATGAAAGCCTCGGCAAAAAGGGGATTGCCGTCATGGCTCGGGCCCCCTTCGGTCATGAATGCGACGAAAAGTCAGATGGGCCTTGACAAAGTGCACAACAAGCAAAAGGCAAACAAGAGATCTTGCGTCTCGACAAAGCTTTAAAAGTAAATCACAAATCACTAACTTGTTACAACATTTCTTGATGAGTTCAAGCACGGTCTACTCTCTCAAGTTCACAACATGCTAAAAGCACGGCTTAATACATTTAACTAATAATGTGTTTGCAATGCAATGAATGGATACTGGGGAGGTCATTCCGCGCCATACGCGCTTGTCCCCTCGCCATTCTTTCCTTTCTTCCCTCGTCCGGCGAGTCTTCTTTCGCTCCACGTGAACCAACTCTGCGTCTCTCGGTCGAGATCGGGGTCCTCCCAGTAGAGTCAAATAATCCGATAGCTCTCGGGGCTTCATTCGCAGTGCTTCGGCTCGGATCTCCTCCTGTGAGTGCAGCAAAGAGGACCTCTCCCTGTCGGTCGGTCAACTCTAGTCTCGTAGTCAAACAAGCGTCTCCCGTCATCGAAGGTCGAGACCAGGGCTTCGGCACTCCTAAGGCTATAGCTACTACGACAATCTTAGGGTCCCCCGAGAATTGCTTCGCGCTTTGCTCTCCCAAGACCACTTGGAGTTGCCCCGGACATATGCTGCCATTACCGATCCGGATCTCGAGTCGTCGGCCACGACATTCTCCCGAAGCGTCTAAGGAGCACCGCCGGGAGGGAAAGCGGAATACTTCCATACCCTCGGACAATACAAGAAGGCATCGGGATACATACGAAAGGAAGCTACCTCCGCGTTGGCAAGGTCATCCCGGCCAATGAGGCTCTGCTTCATCCCAAACTGACGGGAAACAAGCGACGGAATATAGAAGGAGGACGAGGACAAACACGGAACTCGACAACGTAGGACCCTTCTGCAGATCCTCCTGGTCTCAATCCTCCGGTCACGGGAACCCACCGGCGGATGCGATGCGTACCCAGATGTGCCATCCATCTCTCCCGGGCGGATGATCCATATCCGACAAGAGGTCGGCGAAGCAAATGACCGCGGCTAAGAGACGTCGGAGCCTCGGGCGTAGCACTGAAGTCTCTCGCAGCCACAAGGTGAGCAAAGCGGGGCTTCCCCCTCTCATGAAAGCGATCCCCGGTCGCGGATGATCGATACCATGAAGAGTCTCCCCCGGAACCTGACGGGACAATATCCTCTCCGGCCTGCGGTGCCGATGGCTGCCATATCAAACGAGCGCCATCACAATGCACGAGGCGGCCGAAAAGAGCGTCGCTATCGTCACAGGCAAATACATCCCAAGGACGTCACTCTCATCATCAACCATGAACCGCTCCGTGGCCTTAGAAATGTCGATATGACCCGAATCAAGGATCATGCCCTCGGCCTTCTTCCAGCGAAGTACGAAGAGAGTCACAAGCTTCACGCTCATGCGACATGCACCAAACGAAAGGAAGCGAGATGGCCTCCACCTCAGGTCCTCCAATCAAAGCCGAAAATCTTAAATAAAAGTGGGCACCATTTCATTGTAGGAGAAACGGTACACGTGCCTCCTAACATCCCGGACAGCCGCGGCGGCCAGCAGCAAATCCCAATCGGAACCGACTCCTTAAAAAGACCAAAAGAGCAAAGACGAAACCTTACCTCATCACCCGTCTCCGATGCCTCATACGGCGCCGCATCCACGTTTTCAGCTGCTCATGAACATCATCTCCTCGAAACCTCGGCAAAATTCTAGGGACATACGAAGAATCCATGGCAAAAATGGAGGTTCCTAGAGAAAATGGGAAGAAAGCTCGAAAATGGAAAATGGGGAAATGAGGAAGCCAACCGGCCTTGGAAAGCATTTATGTCCTCCCAAAGCAAGGTTGGTCCGTACGGACCTCTTTGCATGCTAAGTATGTCGTCACGGACCTCGCAAGTTGAGACGGCGCTACCCATTTCGCCAGAAAACGGTACAAAAACCATCTCGCCCTCGCGCAAGTTCGAACCTTGCTCCAAGCCGGTCAAACCTCGCCCAAAGCCATTTCCGGCAAACCAACACTACCCACAAACGCACTCTCGGCTCACGTGGCATGTACCAAAATAAAAATAATAATAGCAACAATTTCTAGGACAATTCTAGGGAATCACAAAATAAATGACATTACATCTTAAAATAAAATCTTGTTTGCCATGCGCAAATACATGTGTTTTATTACGAGTACAAAATGTGCATTGTTGCTAAACAAAAAAAAAAAAAAAGAGGAGGATATGAAAGAGGAAAGCAAATGAATACTACTCGGAATCCTCATCATCATCCTCGCCAAGTCCTCCAAAGAAAATCGGGCATCCCCGTGAATCCTCGCCCTCACTCATCGAATCAGCAGCACGAGGCTCCCACGAGAAGTACTCGGAAGGATCAAATCCGGCGAAAGGATCAAAGAAAGAAGGCTGCAACCCTCACCACTGCGCGGTGCGGAGGCATGGGGCGATAAAAGAGCTGCTCCTCGAAGGCCACTGCGGCTCCCAGACGTCCCGGCATCCATGATGCCGCCCCGCCAAAGGCCCTCTGCTGCGGCTCCGGCTCGGCTAGGCGGAGAGACGTCCGAGAATGCCTCGAAGGCATAGGCTCATACGGCACACGACGCGACGGGTATGACACCTTCGACGCCATCTTCTTAGCGAAGGAGCGCCATCGCCACGTAACGGCGAGTCGGCTGCGGCATGATGCTCTCCCAAAAATTCCTGACAAGAAGCCAGGAAACGCTCATCAAATGCGGTTATACTCGACAACAAGAAAAAATTGAAAAGATGCCAAGATGGAAAGAGTCGGCCCTCACCGATGCTTAGGTCACATTTCTGAACTAGGTCCGGGAGCTTTTGCTCGGGAGCGGAGTCTGACTTAGGTCCTCCTCGATCCGTCCCAACGGACGTATTCGTGAATCCGGTCCCGGCGCCCATACTGCTGAACTGCGGGCCGCCTCTCTCTCCGCGCGGCACACTAGGGCGTCCTCGGCTCCTCCTGAACTGGTGCTCCATACTCCTCGAACTAAGCCTCAACTTAGGTACCTCTCGAATCAAGCACATCCATATCCGGAGTCAGCATCCCAAAGGGTCCTCGGGCTCGGGAAGCACACCGGGCCATGCGCCCGGAGGCGGCTCCCGGAAGGCTTTAAAGTCAGCCTCGCGGCATCTTCCGTGTATATAAAATCGAGCCCCCTCAGACTCATCCCTCATACCGGGAGCAGAACACTCTCCAGGCCCATGCTCGCTCCAAGAAACGCTCACCACACCCGTAGGCAATGGTGAGCTTACCGCCAGTCAAGGTCCTCCTCTTCCTGTCAGCCCCGGCCTATCGGCGATGGCGCGCCCAACGGCCGGGATCTCTATCCACGGGAGGCTTGGAAAGCCTCATAAAACCCCCGGCAAACGAGAGAAGGCTCGGTGCAATCAGGAAGACAAGTTGCTAAATCAAAAACGACAATAAACTATCGCGGCCGGAAGGCCTTAAACCGCCCGATTGAGGCTAATCAGGTCCAGAAAGAGCTCGCCGACGCCTCGCCCCAAGCAATGTCACCGAGACCACTATCCGGTCAGTCCAAGCTCTCCAAAGCAAAAGGAGGCTGCGGTCGCGTGGTTCGACAAGTCGGGCGGTGCATACCACAAGGGGCGCCAGCGCTCGGCCGTCACTGGCCATCACCCGGATGTAGGTCCCCAGCGCGTGATCCCCCGTCTCTGTCACGGCATCCCGGGCCTGCGGGGCGAGCGCTCAAAGCCCGGCGGCTCAGGTCATCACCGGTCGGGGCTCAGTCGCGCCTCGCAGCGTCACCTTTGAAGGAGAGCCGTGATCGCAGCAAAATCGGTGGCGTCCCACCTCGCTTCACGGCTCGGGTGGAAGGTGTGGGTGGTATCCCGCCATACTCGACGGGGAAGACACTCTTGTTCTTCCTGCGTGTCATTATCCAGCCGAGTTCTCATGAACACCTAGGCGAAGCATAAACCGCCTCAGGACTCGGCCTACCGCCACGGAAATATCGGGAACATCGAGCCCGCTTGCATGCTCCGGACCTCGGTCGATCCCGAGTCTTCATCCTCTTGGCCTTATCCCGACGTATCAGCCCCGGCATCACGCGGGTAAACACGCGGCAAAGGTACGTCGATCACTACTTAATATAAAGGCACATATAACCGGTCACAAAACACGCGCACGTCCTTTTCACATACATTATACGGTCACCCTGTAACTTATCACCGACACAATGCACATAATCCTTATCACATATAATTTTATACGGTCAGCCTTCGGCACACTGCTTATCACCAATCCCGAAAAAGGGATTAAACCCTACACGACACATTTCAAGAAAATCCGTCCCACCACGGCACATGCTCGCACATATTTTCCCCACAAAGTCGGTCACCCCGGGACGGCCACACACTATAGCACATTCTCAAAGAAAATCCGTCCCAACACGGCACACACTTTCACATATAACCGCTAGCACATGTCACACGGACGCACTACACGATAATTTTCTCATAATGTACATACATAAATAGCATACGGTACAAAACACCAAAGCATGCAATTCACTAGATAGGCACTTTATTTTCTACGGTGCTAATCTACCATTTCGCACAAATACACATCACCGACAATTTTACATGTCATTTCAACAATTCATCAGAATTTCACAAAGGCATAAAATAATAAAAAAAAATTCAAAAATGCGAAAACTAAAACCTAGTTCTAGCATTCAAAAAGTCGACGAAATCAAACGGCGTTTCTTACCTCCCCACGTTCATGGAGTCAGCCGCACCGTCCTTATTCGGATACAAAACATCCGGGTTCTTCGAAGATGGAGCGAGCGGTCACCCGGGGCGCCGCACGTCCGCATCACCGCGGCTATCAAGCGGTAAGACCGGACGCCGCCCACGTCAACGGCATCAACCGATCTTGGTCAGGAACCGGACCTCGCCCACCACGTCCATCACCGACCTATCTCGGCGGTCGGGGCCCGCCGCGTCAACGGCAATTCACCGACGCCACATCTGGTCAAGTCGAAGGCCACCTCACCCGGCCACGAATATCAAGGCGCAAGACGTCCTCCCCGACTATCGGTCAACCCGACGCCGCCCACGTCCTTATCGCCCGCGAGGGCCTATACGGTCGCCCGGGGACGCCGCGTCGCCTTCACCCGACTGCTCCCGGTCAGCTGAGGCGCCGCACGTCCGCATCACCAGGCACCTATACGGTCACCCGGGGACGCCGCCCCGTCTTATCACCCGACCGGTATACGGTCGCGAGACGCCGCGGCGCGTCTTACGCATCACTTGAGCCTATACGGTACTGAGTCCCGAGGGGAAGCGCCGCCCAGTCGCTCTGAAGCAATCACGGCCATCATCCGCCAGCTTTACCGGCTCGACAGGCGGTCGCGGGGACGCCGCTGCATTCAGCATCACCGACATACGGTCACCCAGCGGGCCAGCCGCCAGCGATCACCGTCCTTATCAGTCGACAGTACTATCTCGCCGGAAGGCCTTAAATCACCGTTAGGTCGTAAAACCCGGGACGCCACCACGGTCCTTATCACCGACCTATACGGTCACCCGGAGCGCCCGCACTGATCACCGCTTTATCACCGACTATACGGTCACCGGGAGCGCCCTTCGCCACGTCCTTATCACCGACCTATCTGATACTGGTGCGCCCGGGGACGCCGCACGTCGCTTTATCACCCGACCTATACGGTCACCCGGGGGACGCCACCGCGTCCTTTTCACCGATTTATCACGGTCAGCCAGACGCCCCACCACGTCCTTATCACCGACCTATCACGGTCACGCGGGACGCTTCGCACGTCACTTATCACCGGCTTATACGGTCACCAGACGCCGCACGCTCACTTATCACCAACCTACCAGGCTACGCCCAGAGGACGCCACCACGTCCTTTTCACCGACCTATACGGTCACCGGGGCGCCGCCCACGTCCTTATCACCGACGGCATACGGTCACCCAGACGCCGCCAGTAACGTCACCCTTATCACATATCTTACGGTCGCCCGAGACGCCGCCACGCCCGTCAGCTTATCAACCGCTGATGCTATGCGGTCACCAGACGCACTGCATGTCCTTATCACCGACCTATCACGGTCACCCGGGAAACGCCGCACGTCCTTATCACCCGACCTATGCGGTCGCGGGACGCCGCACGTCCGCATCACCGGCTTTCTTATCTGGTCGCGGGACGCCGCGCGTCCTTATCACCGACTACGGTCACGGGACCACGCGCACGTCGCACCGGCCTATACGGTCCAGGACACCACCACGTCCTTTGGCCTCGGCGGTCACCACGACACTCAAGGGCACCACCGCCGCATTCTGTTAAACACTCACCCCACACCGAACTACGACTGGGCTTGATTCCCGCCGGGGATCACGTAGGAATCCTATCGCGAGGTCCGGCCTATTGACCTAAACGGTCACCCAAAAGGACACCACCACGTCCTCACTTTGACCCTCACGGTCACTTCCTCTCCCGGCCACGCGATCCGGAATCGGACCCTTATCTTATCGCGGCCCCACTTCTTTCATAAGTGACGTCGTCGAGGGGCTCTCTGTAAGTACCCCAATCTGGATCACTCCCACTTTCAAACACACGGAAACACCGCAGACTCATCCACGCAGCTTCCTGAGACCTCTCTCACTCAAAACCCTCTCAAAACCTCTCAAACCCCCAACCAAACCAAGGGAGGAGCCTTTGCAGGATAAAAGGGACAAAAGGACCTTTTGGGAATTTTGAGGAAATCGAGAAAAGCAATTAAGGTCCGTACGGACCTCTTTGTTTCAATGATTACTAAATCCCCTTAAAGTCCACAATATTCCCTCAAATCCGGGAGAAATGATGACTTCCATGCGAGTTGGTCCGTACGGACCTCTTTGCATGCAAGATGGTCCGTCACGGACCTTATTGCTCGTGGAACATCATCATTCCCAAATATTCTCCATCATTGCAGATTCCCTCAAATCGAGGAAATCCAAAATTACGGATAACCAAGAAGGTCCGTACGGACCTCTTTGCTCCGAAATTTTTACTATAAATAGAGGGCTTCCCCTCCTCATTTTTTCACACCTCCCACTTCTCTCTTCCTCCCTAAGCCTTCGGCTCCCCTTCTAAGACCTTTCGAGGCATTCCCGGCCCCTTCGGATCCTTAGAGGCCTTCCGAGCCTCGAGGTGCTCCGAAGCCTCCCCAGGCGCTCCCGAGACGCTCCCGCGCTGCCCCAGGGCACTCTCGAGGTACTCGAGCCCCTCGTGGTACTCAGGGGCCTTGCAGTCTTTCCCACGGTGTCCCGGCTCTTTCAGGAGTCAAACCGGCGATCCCAAACCTTGCCGAACCTCTCGCCCGAATCCAACCAACGATTCCAACGCACGTCGAACCTCTGCCCAGGCCCGATCGATCCCGACGATCCCCACGCACGCCGAACCTCTCGCCCAAACGCGGCCTACGGTTTCAACTCACGCCAAACTCTGTCCGCGGACAACCGGCATCCCCGAAGCAATCTGGAACGCTACTCCGACCTCAAACACTATTCCACCTGCGGAAGACAGGACACGAACCAACATTGGTAAGGCTTCCTTCCTATTCTATTTCAATACATTTCAATACAATGTAGACATCCGATCTGACATGCATTTTTAAAAGCACACACACACACACAACTTGTTAAAGGATATTAGGGGTATCCGAAAGACTCGTTTTTACGAGGCGACTCGGGTGAGCTCTAATATTCTAATATTCTCTTCCCGAGGAGTCATCTGACCTCCGAACTCAAAATCTCATCACACAAAAACGAGTTTAAAATTTATCTTTAAAGCGATGCCCTTTTTCAATGTTTTGGGCTTAATAAAAACGGGCGTGGCGACTCTACAAAATGCGAAAGCAAAACGGCGAGACACCTCCAACACGGGCAACGCTAAACGGAATAAGCCGATGATGCGGGGCGCTGATTGTCTTGCCTCTCGGATCCGGGCGACTTCCCGAACAGCGACGAATGCGAGATGCCGGGGCTCCGCGCGCGAGCCGGATCCGGGTAATTTCACTACTTTAGAAAATGTGACAAGTGCCAAAGATTCTCCGACATTCCCAGACTACCGGCAGTTGAGCTGACACTTGTAATACCCATGTGGCCATTTGATATGTGGGGGATCGACATCATCGGACCCTTCCCTCCCGCCCGTGGCAATTGCAAATACGTGATAGTAGCTGTTGATTATTTCTCCAAGTGGATAGAAGCCAAGGCATTAGCCAAGATAACGGAAGAGAACGCAATCAACTTTGTCCACGACTACATCTGGTGCCGACTTGGCCTCCCCCACACAATTGTTTCAGATCATGGACTCCAATTTTCTATGACATTTACAATAGAATTGGGAAGAGTCAAAGTCCGCCATGCAAAGTCATCAGTTAGCAGACCCCAAGGCAACTGTCTAACAGAAGCTGCCACTAAACTTGTCCTAACAGCCCTTACCAAGAACCTTGAAGGACGCGAGGGTAGATGGTTGGATAAACTTCCCCTAGCTTTATGGGCTGTCCGCACAACCACCCGAGGGCCAACTGGGGAAACCCCATTCGCACTAAACTTCAGTTCTGAGGCTATGGCACCAGCTGAAATGGCCATCCCCACCATGAGAAATTCCCATTACGATGAGCCAGTCAATAAGGTTAATAGGCTCCTAGACCTAGACCTGATAGATGAAAAACGACTAGCTGCATAGATGAGGATGGTAAACTACAAGCAAAGGACCAAGGCATATCATGACAAGAGAGTCATCAGAAGAGTATTCCAAGTAGGCGATTGGGTACATAGAAAAATTGAGGCAACTGGCCGGAAGGCAGAACAAAACAAGCTCTCCCCAAATTGGGAAGGCCCCTATATCATCACTCAAGTCATCCGAGAGGGGACCTACAGATTGAAGACTAAGGAGGGGAAGGATCTCAAGCATCCTTGGCATTCCGACAATCTTCGAAAATATTATCATTAGTCTAGTTCATTTGTAATAGATTAGTTTCCCATTTTCAGTCTTTTACTTCTTAGTTTGATAGGATTGCAGTTCGATGTAATCAAGTTTCAGTTTATGAAAGCAACTTCTCCGGACATGCAAGGCAACTATCAACTCCAGACACAAACACCGGAAGACGAGGATCTTATCCCCGACTCTTCAAAACACATGCCTTACGTCTTGACGAGGGTCCACCTCGACTCAATGACCATAGGCTCCTAACAGCCAACACGAGGATCCTCCCTCGACATGTTATCCTACCTTACATCCTGACGAGGGTCCGCCTTAGTTCAAGGATTACAAGGTTCAAACAGTCAAGACCGAGGACCTCTCCTCGGCCTATTGACTTGCCTCACGTCAAGACAAGGAAACACCTTGTCACTACGACTAACAGGCATCACGTCTGAAACCTGTGCACGAGTCATCTTCCTCGGCATAAGGAGATGAAAAAGAAGAAATCATCCAACAGTCAAAGCCGAGGAGATCCTTCCTTTACTTATACAACTTAGAAGCATGGTCAAGACCGAAGGTCTTCACCTCGGCCTGCCAACTCACTTTATAACCGGGGAGCGAGGGACCCTCCTCAACTTCCTCCCTACAATGTGTCTTGTATTTGTACGTAGCATACAAACAAGCATCCAAACAATTCATTAAAACACAACATGAATGTAAATAAAAGAACTATCCATTGATATTCAAAAGGAATTACAAAGTCCTACCAGCTATTACAGCAAAAGAAAAAGGAAAAAAGATAAAATCCTAAGGCTTTTGTACATCATCAAAAGGCTTTTCTAAGAAATCCTGGGTGGCAGCATCGAGGGGAGGAGGGATAGTTTGTTCAGTTTGTGCATCAGCCTCCTCGGTATTTCCTCCCTCGACCTCGACCTCCATTCCCTCATCTTCAATGGCCTCCACCAAGGCTTGGAGATTGCCTGGATCAACAGACAGCGGCACCCAAGCTTCTCGGCCAGCCCGAGCATCTTCCCAGCCATAATGTCCAAATTGTATTAGGAAAACGGAACAAGGTGGTGAAGAGCCCTAGCTTCCTTATCGAACTCATCCTGGCTGATCAGTAGAGCAATCTTCTTCACATCCAAGCCAGTGGAAGGATCAGCCAACAGACGGCGAGCCAAGTGAAGGTAGCCGTCCTCGAACATTGTCGCCGTCTTTGCATCCACGGCATCCTGGAAAGCCTGGCTGGCCTTAAAGCGTGCCATGGCCTCCTCTTCCCTTGAAGGAAAGGTAGCTTCATAACCCCGGCTCTTGGCCTCAGCTACCTCGGCCCTCACTTGGACCTCAGCTTTGAGCCTCCTTTCCTCAGCCAGTTCAGCATCCTTCTGCCGGAGATGTTCCTCGGTTTTCACACGAGCTTCCTGGGCTTGACTTCGAGCCTCCTCGGCTCTCTTCACCTCGGCTTCTACAGTTGGTAAATTTTCTTGGCCTTCGGAGGCCCCCTCCTTGGCATCAACCTCCTCATGCACTTTGATGGGAAGTGGTTGGTCACCCTGGGCACTCAATAGGAGGCTACGGCTGTTAGCATCCTCCTTCCTTTCTTTCAAGGTCGAAATCTTAGCCTGACGTCTCCTCTGCTTGATCAATTCCACAACACTCATTTGCTTCATAGCTAACTCCGCTTCTTGCTCGGAGGATAAATCTGCAAAGATGAGGAAGATACGGTTACATACGAACAAAATGAGAGCTAACATAAAAAAACAAGCATCAAGGATGAGGGAAAAACAATTACATCTTGCCACACTCTCCTCTCTAAGGCATTGGTCGATGGGAGGGAGCTTACACCACGCGCAATCTTCATGGAAGACAAGGCCGGGGGGCGTTCTCCAGTCATTGAAATGTCTTCCCCTCTTAACAGTAACAAGGGGAACCACCCCATCTGAAATTACCCGGGATTTCGCACGCGGCGAAACGCGGTTGTCTTTCGCGGGGTGTTGGTGTATGAGACCTCGCTTTATGGGAAGGAAAATGAGGAGTCGCCACGCGGTTTTGTATTTTGAGCCCAAACGTTGAGAAACGGCTTTTGTGAAAATGGTGCCGTTTTTATTGGTAGCAAAAACTTAGGAAAAGGCTTTGAAAACAGAGGATCATTTTTATTGGTAGCAAAAACGAGTAAAAAGCTTTTTGAGTACCAGAGATTGTTAGGTTCGGAGGTCACGTTACGTTTCGGGAAGAGTATTACGAGATCACCCGAAACGCCTCGTATGACGAGTCTTTCTACCTTTCTCGAAACCGTGCATGTGTGTGTGTGTGTGTTTTGAAATGGGGGCTTGAATGACAAGCTTAATCTTGGTTTGAATGTCAAACGTTGATTAGGTGACTTTGTTGGAAAAGGCGAGCGTTTGAATGACAAACGTCGGTTTGGAGACGGAAATGAGCGTTTGCGTGGCAAATGTCGATTTTGAGTTTGAAATGAGCGTTTGCGTGGCAAACGTCGATTCTGAGTTTGAAATGGAGTTCAAAGGTCGAACTCCGGTTTTGAACCGGGCGAGTCATTGTTAACGATTTTTACGGGAAAAAGCGTATTAAATGATTTTGAGTGTCAAATGGCGGCTTTTAGTTTGAAGATGAGCGTTTGGATGCCAAACGTCGTTTCGCGCGTTTTAAAAGAGAGTTCGAAGGACGAACTCCGGTTTTGAACTGGGCATTACATTGTTAACGATTTTTACGGGAAATAGCGTATTAAATGATATTGCGATCAACGAATCGGGTTGCGAATCAGACTTTGAAAAGTAAATACTATCACAATCCAAATGGGTCGGACTTGTAAATGACAGTATTTAAAGCAGTATCAACGGAATCGAGTGATCCGGAATCGTAAATGACGATCAACGAGCCAAACGACTCGGAATTGTAAATGACGATCGACGAGCCAAAACGTCTCGGAAGAGTAAATGGCGATCGACGAGCCAAAACGGCTCAGAATTGTAAATAACAGAAAAGTAAATGACGATCGACGGATCGATCGATCTGGAGTTGTAAATGACATAAAAATAAACGGAACGGGGTCGGAACGCCGTTTTAACCCGTGATTACTTCTCTTACGGGAAGAGAAGAGGATCGAGGGGCTAAAACGTATCGGACCCCGTTAGAAAGAGGCGTCTACATTTCAACGACGTAGTTCGAAACGGTTGTAGCGAATGGCGCATAAACCGAGACGAAACGAGAGATCAGAGAGAGGGAGTTATACCTATGGCTAGGGTCGACTCCTTTGGCTCGGGGGGCATATACGGGATACGAAAAGTAGTTTGAAACGGTGTTTCGGAGTGGAGGAGGGCATATTTGATCAAAATACGGAGTTTTCACGAAAAACGAGGTAAAACCGAGGCTCGGGAGGGGTGAGAATCAGTTTGGGCCGTGAGGTTTTGGTGGAGGGAGGTTATTTTTTTGTGTTACAAATGGCTTTGACAGCCTCTCTATTTATAGGTGAAATTTCAGTAGGAGTCCGACCGGACTTAGACTAAAATCCAGGGGGTTTTGTGGTATTTTGGAATTTTGAGGCACTTGCTGGCAATTTCTGAAGACTGCAGAGGGAGTCCGACCGGACTTTGACTGAAATCCAGGGGTATTTTAGTCTTTTCCCTTTGATTTCTGATTGAAGGGTGATGGGAGGGAGGTAGCATGGCTGCCACGTGTCCCATGACTCACCAAATGTGTGGGAGTTAGTTCCCCGGTTCCGGTTTTATCCGTTTTTTAAATAACAGTCCAGAAAATGTCCGAAACCCCCCCGAAAAGTGCCGGAAAGTGCATTTTTCAGGGAAAGCTGTACTTTTACGTGTGATGACACGTGTTAAGTACGCTTTGACGTCGGGATGCTCGGGCCAGTCCCGGGACGTCTCGTTGGCATGGTGAAATTACCCGGATCCGGCTCGCGCGCGGAGCCCCGGCATCTCGCATTCGTCGCTGTTCGGGAGGTCGCCCGGATCCGAGAGGCAGCACAATCGCGCCCCGGCATCTGGCTTATTCCGTTTTAGCGTTGCGTGTTGGAGGTGTCTCGCCGTTTTGCTTTCGCATTTTGTAGAGTCGCCACGCCGTTTTTATTAAGCCCAAAACATTGAAAAAGGGCATCAGTTTAAAGATAAATTTTAAACTGTTTTTGTGTGATGAGATTTTGAGTTCGGAGGTCAGATGACTCCTCGGGAAGAGAATATTAGAATATTAGAGCTCACTAGGAGTCGCCTCGTAAACGAGTCTTTCGGATACCCCTAATATCCTTTAAAAAGTTGTGTGTGTGTGTGTGCTTTTAAAAATGCATCTTTGTATCGGATGTCTACATTGTATTGAAATGTATTGAAATAGAATAGGAAGGAAGCCTTACCAATGTTGGTTCGTGTCTGTCTTCCGGGGAATAGTGTTTGAGGTCGGAGTAGCGTTCGGATTGCTTCGGGGATGCCGGTTGTCCGCGGACGGAGTTTCGCGTGAGTTGAAAGCGCAGAGGCTGCGTTGGGCGGAGGTTCGGCGTGCGTGGGGATCGTCGGGATCGATCGGGCGAGAGGTTCGGCGTGCGTTGGAATCGTTGGTTGGATTCGGGCGAGAGGTTCGGCAAGGTTTGGGATCGCCGGTTTGACTCGGAAAGAGCGGGACACCGTGGGAAAGACCAGGCAAGGCCTCGGAGTACCACGAGGGGCCTCAGAGTACCTCGAGAGTGCCTCGGGGCAGCGCGGGAGCGTCTCGGGAGCGCTCGGAGAGGCTTCGGAGCACCTCGAGGGGGCTCGGAAGGCCTCGGAAGGATCCGAAGGGTCCGGGAATGCCTCGAAAGGTCTTAGAAGGGGAGCCAGAAGGCTTAGGGAGGAAGAGAGAAGTGGGAGGTGTGAAAAAATGAGGAGGGGAAGCCCTCTATTTATAGGGTCCAGAAAATGGCTAGTTGTGTCGCACGACACAATAAGCCATTACCAGTTTTTTGGTTTTCCTGGATTTAGGGTAATCTGTAATAATTAAGAATATTACCAGAATCATTATGTCTCTTGGCAGAGTATGTCGCACGACATAAGCAGCCATTACCAGTTTTTTGGTCTTGGCAAGCTAGTTCTCGTCGAGAGCTTTCCAACCATATATGGCACGTCTCAATCGGAGTTCGTATGAAGGAGTTATGATCTCCGGAAGTTTGCCTCTGGTTTTGTCGTATGCTGGGATAGAAAGCGATCCAGTTGGGGTACTTACGAAGCCCCTCGCGACGTCACTTATGAAAGGAAGTGGGGTCGTCGATAAGATAAGGGTCTGATCTGGATCGCGTCTTTGAGAGAGGAGGTGACCGTGTAGGTCGGTGTTTGTGAGGACGTGGTAGTGTCCTTTTGTGTGACCGTTTAGGTCACTTGACCTTTGTGATAGGATTCCTACGTATCCCTGGCGGGAATCAAGCCTGGTCGTAGTTCGTGTGTGGGGTGAGTGTTGTATTGCACGAGGAAAGGAGAGGTCCTCTCGAGCTGAAACTCGTGCGTGGATGAGGTGGTGAATTTGTGAATGCGGGCGTGGTGGTGCCACGAAGTGTTGTGTGACCGCCGAGGTCGGTGAGCCAGGGACGTGGTGGTGTCCTGGGTGACCGTATAGGTCGATGGTAAGGACGTGGTGGTGTCCTAGGTGACCGTATAGGTCGATGGCTGGACCCTGTGATAGGATTCCTACGTATCCCTGGCGGGAATCAAGCACAGGTCGTAGTTCGAGAGGTCGTGAATTTGTGAGTGCGGGCGTGGTGGTGCCACTGAAGTGTTGTGTGACCGCCGAGGTCGGTGGTAAGGACGTGGTGGTGTCCTAAGATGTGGTGACCGCCAAGGTCAATTGTGAGGACGTGGTGGCGTCCTGGGATGGAAATTTTACGATTTTCCTAATCGGGTGGTTTAAGGCCTTCCGGGCCGGGGATAATGATTTGGGAGGTTTATACGGTCTTCCTGGACCGAGTGATTTAAAGCCTTCCGCTGGGGATTGTAGTTTGGTGATTTATACTGGGGGTCTTGGGACCAGTGGTTTAAAGCCTTCCGGCTGGAGGTAGTAGTTTGGGTGATTTATACGATCTCCCGGATGAGTGGTTTAAAGCCTTATTTGAGGATAGTAGTTTGGTGATTTATACGAGTCTCCGGGCGAGTGGTTTAAAGCCTTCCGGGCATTTGGAGATAGTGATGGGGGAGGTTTATACGGTCTTCCGGGACCGAGTGGTTTAAAGCCTTCAGTGCACTGTGGTGAAGTAGTGAGGTTTGTGGTGAGTGGACGTGGTGATGTCTGAGTTGAAGCTTAGTTCGGGAGTATGAACCTAAGTTGTGACCTAGTTCGGGAGTATGACCTAAGTTGGGACCTAGTTCGGGAGTATGACCTAAGTTGGGACCTAGTTCGAGTATGACCTAAGTTGGGACCCTAGTTCGGGAATATGACCTAAGTTGGGACCTAGTTCGGGAGTATGAACCTAAGTTGTGACCTAGTTCGGGGAATATGACCTAAGTTGGGACCCTAGTTCGGGAGTATGACCTAAGTTGGGACCTAGTTCGGGGAATATGATCTAAGTTGGGACCTAGTTCAGGAGTATGAACCTAAGTTGTGACCTAGTTCGGGAATATGACCTAAGTTGGGACCTAGTTCGGGAGTATGACCCTAAGTTGGGACCTAGTTCGGGAATATGACCTAAGTTGAGACTATTCTAAGGCGTACGGACCTAAGTTGAGTTTGATGGGCATTTTGTGGATCCTATATGGAACTTTGTTTGTGGGAATTTTTGGAAAGGCATCATGCCGTCTTTGGGATTCTTCTTTTATGTAGCATTTATTACGGCTATGTCTTGCGTTTGAAGTTTATTGACATACCTTTCTTTGTGTTTACTGCGGGAGGAGGCACCTTTGTGAGGAGGAAGTTGAATTGTTGAGGATGTGGGGCACCTCGGCCGAGATGAAGAGGACATGGTGGCGTCTTTGGCTGAATTGCTGAAGTGTTAGAGGGCATGGGGCGCTCTACGATCGAGTTGTTGAAATGTTGAGGACGTGTGGCGCCCACGGCCGAAGATTCTTTGAAATGCTGCGGATGCGCTGGCGTTTTTGACGAAGTCGGTGAAAGGATGAGGACGCGACGGAGCCTTTGTTCGAACTTGCGGTGAGGGCGAGGTGGAACCTCTGCACGGGACTTGGTGAGGGCGAGAGTAGCGCCTCTGTGCGAACTTGCGGTGAGGGCGAGATGGAGCCTCTGTCCCTGAACTTGGTGAGGGCGAGGTAGCGCCCTCTGTACGAACTTGCGGTGAGGGCGAGGTGGAACCTCTGTCGAACTTGGTGAGGGCGAGGTAGCGCCTCTGTCCGAACTTGCGGGGAGGGCGAGATGGAGCCTCTATCGAACTTGGTGAGGGCGAGTAGCGCCTCTGTCCGAACTTGCGGGGAGGGCGAGATGGAGCCTGCTGTGCGAACTTGGTGAGGGCGAGGTAGCGCCTCTGTCGAACTTGCGGTGAGGGCGAGGTGGAACCTCTGTCTGAACTTGGTGAGGGCGAGGTAGCGCCTCTGTCTGAACTTGCGGGGAGGGCGAGTGGAATCTCTGTGCGAACTTGGTGAGGGCGAGGTAGCGCCTCTGTCGAACTTGCGGGGAGGGCGAGATGGAGCCTCTGCGAACTTGGTGAGGGCGAGTAGCGCCTCTGTCTGAACTTGCGGTGAGGGCGAGGTGGAACCTGCATGCGGGAAATTGGTGAGGGCGAGGTAGCGCCTGCATGTCTCCGAACTTGCGGTGAGGCGAGATGGCGCCTCTGTACGAACTTGCGGTGAGGGCGAGATGGAGCCTCTGTCGAACTTGCGGTGAGGGCGAGATGGAGCCTCTGTGCGAACTTGGCGAGGACGTGGGATGCCTCGGAGTCTTTGGACAAGGAGAGGAGGGATGGCTCATCTTCTTTTTCCTTCTTCATTCTTATTCACCCTGTGGACTTCTTGGATTATCCGGTCGAGGAAGGTCTTTGGGTTCAACGAGGACGATGATGTAGGCTGGTGGAGCGCCGAGATGCCGAATTTCTCATTTGTGGAGGAGGATGATGATGAATCGGATTAGGAGCTCTTTTGCTTTTCCTCTTTCCATTGTTTTTTTTTTGTAGAGCAACGGACATTTTGTACACAGTAATAAAACACTTGTATTTGCTGACAAAGTATTTTATTTAAGATGTAATGACGTATTTGTGATTCCGGGATTGACCTAGGAATTGTTGCTAGCTTATTATTATTTTTGTGCATGTCGCATGGTGGGAATGTATTTGTGGTTAATGGAGGTGAGCAGCTTTGGCAAGTTTTACGGCGGTTGGGCTGAAGCGGCTTTGGCAGTTTCATGAGCGGTGGCGGGAGTGATGTCTCTGGGACGCGTTCGCTTTGTGCTTGACAACCCCTCTTTTGGGGTTAGCTAACTTTCCCGGAGATATGTGACGGTGCTCTGTTGGATGTGGCGAGCCATTGTCGGGCGGGCGAGATATCATTCCTTTGGTTCCGGAAACCTTCCACGGTGTGGATCGTACTGGTGATGAGACCGATTCATGCGGGGAAGCCCCTGCTTTGCTTGCATTATGGTTGCGAGAGAGGCTTCAAGCCATGCACGAGTCTCAGGCGTCTCTTTGTCCGTGGACATTTGCTCGGTGACCTCTTGTCTTGGACATGGATCGATGCAGCAGGAGAGATGGATGGCATATCTTGGTACGCATCAGTTCGTTGGTGGGTTTCCACTTTGGGGATTGAAACTAGGAGGGCTGTCGGGAAGGTTCCTATGTTGTCGGAGTTCCGTGTTTGCCTTGGTCCTCTTTACGTGTTCCGTTGCTTGTTTCCCGTCGGTTCGGGATGAGGCGAGCCTTTCTTTGAGGCTAGGATGACATTGCCAGCGTGGAGGTAGCTTCTTTGCATGACGGATCACGATGCTTTTATGTATTTTACGAGGGTATGGAAGTATTCCGCTTTCCCCTCTTGTGGTGCTCCTTAGATGCCGGGAGAATGTTGTCTTGACCATCGAGTACCTGGATTGGTATGAGTAGCATATCGAGGCGGAGACCAAGTGGTTTTGGGAGCGGGCGTGAAGCAGTGCAGGGCAAGATTGTCGTCTCCGCTATAGCCTTAGGAGTGCGAAGCTTGGTGCAACCACTCGAGGATGTCATGGGAGACGCTTTGTTTGACTACGGGACTCGAGTTGACGGGCCGGCGGGGAGAGGTCCCCTTTGCGGACTCGTAGGGAGGAGATCCGAGCCGAGGCACGGGTGAGCGATGCTCACGAGAAGCGGCGGTTCGTTTGACACGACAAGGAGGACTCCTGATCTCGGAATGAGGGAGACGAGAACTTCGCTCATGGGGAATGAAAAAAGACTTCGTTGGGGACGAGGGAGGAAAGGAAAAGAGTGATGAAGGGCCAAACGAGTAGCATGGAATGACCTTCTCAAACACTTGAGTATCCATTCATCGGCATCGCAGACACATTGATTGTTAAATGTTTTAAGTCGTCTTTTAGCATGTTGTGAGTTTGAGAGTAGACCGTGCTTGAACTCATCAAGAAGTGTTTTAAGCTGTGATGATTTGTGATTTACTTTTAAAGCTTTGTCGAGACGCAAAATCTCTTGCTTGCTTCTTTCTGAGCCTTGGTGGCATCAATTTTTGGAATTTTGTGTATTCCTTAGACCGAACCAATGAAGGCTTTGCCCTACGTTCCCCTCGGGTGAGAGGCTCAGTGCGCGTAGTTCGACCCTCTTTTGTGGAAGAAATGACTCGTAATGTACACTTGCAAGGGCGTATTTATTTTGAAAAGGTGGGAACGGGTCCCCTTTTGTGTGAATGCCTTATTTGATGTAGGCACAAAAGAAATGCTTTTGGGTTTGACTCTTTTGAGAGAGTATGAGTGCGAAAAGCTTGTAAAAGTGTATGGAAGCCCTTGGCGACGAGAAAATCGGTGTTTAGCTCTATTGTCCTATTTTGTAGAAAAAGAAGACTTGTCGAGACATCGAAAACTTGATTTGTTCACAATGATCACTTGTTTGCTTAAAACCCTTTGTTGATGTTCGGGTTATTCAACAATTAAACTGATATGCTTTGATTAATCACGAGGAGAAAGTCAACCGGTATCAAGGATCGAGTTGATGCAGTGTGAAAGAAGGTTTGTGTATAGGAGAGGTCATTGATGAGATCGGGTTTGTGGATTTGTATGTGTTTATGATCGGACCATTTACGGATGCCTACGTTCCCCTTAAGACAAGGAGCTCGGAGTCGACGTAGTTCGGGTTTGAAGCGTGTTTGGCTTTGGGGCAGGGCATGAATATTTGCGCGGCCTTTGGCGAAAAGGCTCGGAAGGTTGAATGATGAGGCACGAGGCCTTGAGGTGATTCCTTGACAAGTCGTATTTGACGGCGGTTTTAATGAATCCATTGCTTCTTGATCGTTGGCTCACGGGTCTTTGACCTCATTTATTTTTGTGAAGCTTACGCTTGAGCTTTTTTGTGTAGCTTACGCTTGAGCTTCTTTTTTTTTTTTTTTTTGTTTTTTTTTTGGAGCATTTGAGGCGAAGGCAAGCCCCTGCTTGAACTTTCTTGATGCGCGCGAGGGCGAAGGCAAGCCCCTAGATTGTTGTCGCCATGGGGTCAATCTTTTAATGATGAGTGACCTTTTGTTGTCCTTTGATGTTGCCGCCGTCGTTTGAATTGTTCAAGGTGATGGTGGGGACATGTTTTTGGAAAGTGTATGGCTTGATAGAGGCCTTTGTGTGGGGTATGGTAAGGTTTATGGGGAGCTATCGATTGACTTTCTCACACCAATTAATCAAAGCATTAATCATTTATGGAATTACTTGTTGAGCAATGCAAGTGATCACATAGAACAAAACCATTTCATTAAATGTAATGTGGGGTGCAAAATAATGTCTCAAGTCTGGCAAGAAAAGAAAGAAAACTTTCGTATGGGAAATTGAAGACTTAATTACAATGTCAGGAGGACTGATTGAATGAAACGGTACTAGAACCTACGAGGTGGTGTATGATTCTTTGATTTGCGTCTCTTTGGGCTCTTGGCGGTTCCCAAATTCATTTTGGTTAGAACCTTCTCGGCGGCTTGGGCTTTGATTTTCCTCTCGTTTGACAACATGCTTAAAGATTTGTTTTAATGCATTGTTCATTAATGTGTCTGCGTCTTTACCAAGTGAATCATTATTAAGCTTGTTTTGATTAGTTAATTTATCATTTGTTAAAGTGGCAATGAGGAGATACTCGAAGGTCGATCATTTATTCAAAGCATAAGGAAGCACGGTTTATGTTACAAACGCATAATCTTTAGGCGTAAGGCCATCGAGACGACTCGAGATACTCGAACATAAATACGACAGGACTCGGGGTCTTTTATTTTTGAAGATAGACTCTAGGAGACGGGGTTAGTCCAAGCTTCTCGTCCTGTCTCTTCTTCTTTGTTTGTGGGTCCGCGTTTGTGAAAGTCACGCCGTTTTTGATCTTTGCCGCTTGCTCGACACTGTCTCGAAGCCTTATCTGCGGGAAGGCTCGATCCATCCCTTGGTGTGCCCCGATTCTGGAAATGATTGTTGGGGAATAACCGTTCTTGGATTCTTTCTCTCGAATTCTTCATTGCGGAAGCCCCGGGTTCCGTCTTCACGTCCCCATTCATCACGGGAATTTGCGAGAGGACTTCTCCACCACGATTACCCCGTCATTTCTAGGGAAAGGGTTTCCAAGCTGTGATGGGACCGCGGGGCGTTCCAACTTTCCCTCTTCGATTAGCCCTTGGACCACTTGTTTTAGCACGAAGCAATTGTCGGTGGTGTGGCCAGGGGTAGTTGTGGAAGCGCGATGCTTGCTCATATCCATGTTGGGCTTGCGAGTCTTTGGTTGGAAATTCTCGAGGGTTTGAGAATGTTCCTCTTTACTAGTGTCTCTAGGACTTGGCTCAAGGGCATCCCGAGGTTATCAAAATCTTTGGGCTGTGGTATGCGAGGGGATTGTCGTTCCTCGGGGGTGCTTGATCGCGGTTTACTTGAGCTCCGTTACGGATGTAGTGGTGCTCACAGTAACCTCTTTCTTCTTGTTTGGAGGTGTTTGGTAACCTTTTTCCTTTTGCTTAAGGAAACTCTTCCGTTGTATCTCCTTTGCATGTTACGCCAACCAAGCCATATGGGGGTCGGTGGCGAGCGAGTGCCGTTTTACAGGATGGAGACCGAAGATGGAGGTGGATTGGCGAGATGGGATCGCCATTCGGGGAGTCTTGGGGAGCGGTTGAGTGTATACCAACCCATATCTGGATTGTTGAAATTGGGGCGTAATTGCAAGGACCACTAAGGGTTGTGTTTAGGAATTGGGAAATGCTTCATTAGCCCCAGTGGCGATCCAGCCGGGTGGAAGGTTTGAAATGTCGGGATATCCGCACAGGATGTCCGTCCACAGTAAACATTGGGATTTCAAGTTGTGGGCTGCAGGACTCATACGGAGGCACGGGATTGAATTCCAGGGGATATTGAGAGGTGTTAGGATTTGAGGAGCGGGCCCATAGGTGTCTTGAGGTTGGAAAATCGAGTTGTTTGGTGAGGCTCGAATGGAGCTTTGAGCGGGAGTTGCCTTGCATTGCTAGGTTTCCGTGGATTTGTGAAGGAGGGACCTGCTGATAGCTTTGAGAGACCGGGGGAGCCGATATTTCTCCGTCTTCTATGAGAACGACGGTCCCATCGGGTTGGGGAACCACGACGGTTACTGCGACGGCGCATGGCATATTCAATCCAAGCTGCTGCACTTCTTGGCGTTTCTCGAGAGCCTTAAAAGCTTGCCAAACTTCTTCCATTGTTTGGAAATTTCCCGGGGCGGGGTTCCGTTTCCCTCAGCATTGTTATCTGATCCCGTCATGGGGAAGTAGCGGACGGTGTGGGCCGTTGAAGCTGGAAGAGCTGTCGGACCTTGTGACCTCCAATGCTGAAAAGGCGGCTCCGGGTATTCTCAACCACTCTCGGTTATTTGGAGGGTGACGGGCAAGGTTTAGACACGGGAATGGCCTCTCGGGATAAAAGGGGAAAGCTCACGTGGCATGCGGTTTCCGTTTCTTTTATATTTATTATTTTTTTGTTGTTCTAATTTACTTAAAACGTTTTTCTCGAGTCCTAGGTAGGTTGGAAAAGATTGCTCTTCTTTTTCGCAAGCTATGCTAGATCTGGAGTCGATGGAGACCATACGTGCGGCTATAAGCCCCTCGTTTTGCACTGTATTTCGACATCCCGGGGTGGGCGGCCCGGGCGAGGTCCTATAGTGCAAGCGGTTTCCACCGGCCTAAAGAAAAATCGAACCTAAGGACCGAGCCTGTCATGTTCGTTTTGATGCGTTAGCCATGTGAATAGTGAACCGAGCCGGCCATTTGAGTCAAGATCAGGTCAAGAGTTCGGCATGACCTCTCTTTACCTTGCTTGCGCAAGGGATACGTGACGTTAGGCGTTGGCTGGGTCATATCGTCATGGGCGACGTATCAAAGGCGTGATGACATGGTGTCATGCGAGCATGGATGTATATCGGGACGGAACATCGTGCAGGTGTAGCTTCGGAAATCAAGATCGGAGTCAAGATTTTAGCATGACCTTTCATCGCTTGCTTGCGCAAGGGATCTTGAGTTCCGAGCCTTGACTCGAAAAATGGCCGGCATGGTATATGTATCCAGTTTGTATGACACGGACCGGGTAAAAACCAACCGAGTACGGACCAGTGTGACTCAAGACTCAAACGTGCGGGGTTGACGCTTGGCTAGGATGGGATGTTTGGAATGATCCCGTGCGCGCCCAAGAGGCCTAGGAAGACCAAACGGACTGCAAGCGAGACCACTCGGGTTAAGGGTTGTAGTGTGCGGTGTATCAGAGGCGACGGTGCGCATAGTGTGCGGTGTAACCGAGCGGCCGGTGTGAGTAGAGTGCGGTGTAACCGAGGCGGCGGTGCGCGTAGTGTGCGGTTTCTAAAATTCTTTTACGAGTAAAATAGAAGTTTTTGAAGAATTTTAAATGTATGCACGAGATGTATATTGATGCATTTTTTGTATTTTTATTTTTTTTTAAAATAAAAAACGAAGCACATGCACACACACACAACTGTTAAAGAAAGGGGTAAAATGAAAGTTTGACCCTCATCATCGTTTTAAAAATCTTTTGTTTTGTTTAAAAGTTTTTAAAACAAAATGTCCCAGCAGAGTCGCCAACTGAGATTACCCGGATCCGGCTCGCGCGCGGAGCCCCGACATCTCGCACTCGTAGCTGTTCGGGAAGCCGCCCGGATCCGAGAGGCAGCGACAATCGCGCCCGGCATCCGGCTTATTCCGTTTTAGCGTTGCGTGTTGGAGGTGTCTCGCCGTTTTGCTTTCGCATTTTGTAGAGTCGCCACGCCGTTTTATTAAGCCCAAAACATTGAAAAAGGGCATCGGTTTAAAGATAAATTTTAAAGCTGTTTTTGTGTGATGAGATTTTGAGTTCGGAGGTCAGATGACTCCTCGGGAAGAGAATATTAGAATATTAGAGCTCACCCGAGTCGCCTCGTAAAAACGAGTCTTTCGGATACCCCTAATATCCTTTAAAAAGTTGTGTGTGTGTGTGTGCTTTTAAAAATGCATCTTTGTATCGGATGTCTACATTGTATTGAAATGTATTGAAATAGAATAGGAAGGAAGCCTTACCAATGTTGGTTCGTGTCTGTCTTCCGCAGGGGAATAGTGTTTGAGGTCGGAGTAGCGTTCCGGATTGCTTCGGGGATGCCGGTTGTCCGCGGACAGAGTTTCGGCGTGAGTTGAAACCGTAGGCTGCGTTTGGGCAGAGGTTCGGCGTGCGTGGGGATCGTCGGGATCAGTCGGGCAGAGGTTCGGCGTGCGTTGGAATCGTTGGTTGGATTCGGGCAGAGGTTCGGCAAGGTTTGGGATCGCCGGTTTGACTCGGAAAGAGCCGGGACACCGTGGGAAAGACCAGGCAAGGCCTCGGAGTACCACGAGGGGCCTCAGAGTACCTCGAGAGTGCCTCGGGGCAGCGCGGGAGCGTCTCGGGAGCGCTCGGAGAGGCTTCGGAGCACCTCGAGGGGGCTCGGAAGGCCTCGGAAGGATCCGAAGGGTCCGGGAATGCCTCGAAAGGTCTTAGAAGGGGAGCCAGAAGGCTTAGGGAGGAAGAGAGAAGTGGGAGGTGTGAAAAAATGAGGAGGGGAAGCCCTCTATTTATAGGGTCCAGAAAATGGCTAGTTGTGTCGCACGACACAATAAGCCATTACCAGTTTTTTGGTTTTCCTGGATTTAGGGGAATCTGTAATAATTAAGAATATTCTGTAATCATTATGTCTCTTGGCAGAGTATGTCGCACGACATAAGCAGCCATTACCAGTTTTTTGGTCTTGGCAAGCTAGTTCTCGTCGAGAGCTTTCCAACCATATATGGCACGTCTCAATCGGAGTTCGTATGAAGGAGTTATGATCTCCGGAAGTTTGCCTCTGGTTTTGTCGTATGCTGGGATAGAAAGCGATCCAGATTGGGGTACTTACACATGGCAACGGGGAGTTTAACGAGTTCCGATTAACCTGGAGCTGGCCAGTTAACGAATTTCGGTTAACTTTCTGACGGATTTTGACGATCCGGATTTGGGTACTTACACCATCCCTCGGCCCCGACATCAGGCCTGCCTGGATGTAGTAATGATCAGTGGCCTCCAAAGCCGACCAATCAAGGAGCCCTACCTCGGTAAATTCCTCGAGGCGCTTGATATGGTCCTTGGTCCATCCATACTTCTGTACTGGACCCGACGAAGTTGGCACGTCATAAGTGAGGGGAATACCCAGCCTTGCCGCCTCTCAACCCTTATCATATGGTTGTCCCAACCTCCCACCTTGCTAGACATTGGGAGGATAATCTTCGGATTCTTAGGTTCACTCCGTATGACGAGGAGGCGACTACCCTTCACATAGCTGATCGGGAAGAAGTGACGGAAGGCTCCCATAGTAGGCTCGTAACCTAAGCTACGGCAGAGCACAATGAAACTAACGAGGACTCTGGTCCCGTTGGCTCCCAACATGGCCGGGACAGCCCTCACGTCACCCAGAAATTCGTTGATGAAGGGGTCCAAGGGGAGACGAAGTCCCTGTTGAAATTGTTTGAAGTAAAAGTGGACGTGGTTATCATTGTAGTAAAAACTCTTCTCCTCCTTGTCATCCTTAAAAACGGGTTTGCCGATATAAGTCTATCGAAACTCAGCTTTATCTACCCCGTAGGTGGTATATAGCTTCTCCAACATGGGATCCCCGGCTTTTGGTGGCCTCTCTCGGCCTCGCCCACCTCCTCGGCCTCCTCGGCCTCAGCCTTTCTGTCCTTCCACTTGAGCACCTTCAACAAAGGCGTCAACTATTTTGGCAGACGAGGAGGTTTCTCCCCCTCTTCCCGTCATATCTGCAAAAAGACGAGGAGTCAAAATTAGTTACCTCGTCCGTGGCTGATCTTAAGACGGGGAAGAGGGATACCCCTATTCTCAAGTAGTACTATGCTACGAGATGAGGAATCAACCCGGTCTATCCTCGTACTATCTGGGTATTGGATGAACATTCGAATACGACCATATTTCCTCAACATCTCTCCTATGTCTGCCAAGGTCAGCATCAACCATGGGCCTCTCTCTCTCCGGTAAATTCTCAGATTGCTCTTGTGGTATCCATAAATGAATCGGGGGGAATGGTCCCAAGAACGAGCCATTTTTCTAAAGGGGAATCAAAGATCAATGGGGGAATTTATACAAAGTTCAAAGGAATTCATACAAAATTTCCAAGAAATTCATGCAAGATTCAAAGAAAGACAAGTCTTCAAGAATCAAAATTTTCCAGGAAGGAAGCTTCAACAAGCTTAACAATGGCGGTACATCAAAATCCCTTCTAAATCCCTAGAAATGGCGAAATCATAAGCGAAAAGCATAAAATGGAGGAAACGTATACCTGAGTGATGAAAAGTGGTCAGAATCTGACTGTGAAATAACTTCACCGGAAAATGCAAGCCTCGCCAGAAACTGGGATGGGAAGATTCGCCTGAGGGTCTTGAAGCTTCTGATATTCTCTCTCAAAATTCGAAGTGGTGAAAGTTTCAAATGAAATGAGATTTTAGTTCTTATAGTCACCAAAATCGGGTCGAACCCGAAACCAAGACGGGTTAACGGGTACGGCGCCCCAGCATTAATAGCACGCCACAACTTCCAATATATGTCAGGCTTGGGAGCCCACGTCTCATCATCATGGCAAATAACCGGTGGATAATGAAACGGTGCACTACTGAAGCGTCTTTGACGCGTGTCAAAACCTGTTCGTCTTCCGCAAGCCGAGGATGAGGTGACTTTTTCCTCGTTCTAGGCCGAGCTAGAAAGTCGAGGGCCACTGAACAGTATAAACCGAGATACGAACATGGGCTTGCTCGGGTCAGGCCCAAATGGATTGGTATATAAACATAATCCATATATAAGTTATGCGAAGCAACCATGGGCTTCCTCGGTCTAGTACATCGTCATCAACAAAGCTAATCAAGGCCCAATATAAAAGTATAAATGCCCCAATTATAAGTGCCGAGGATACCCTCCTCGTATGCCGAGAGGTACCTCCTCAGCCTTAACATTATCAACGGGCTCTTCATACCACTTTCCTTGACTCATCAGGCTCTGAGAGGTCATAAATGACGAGGAGAGAAAAGTTCTTTCCTCGGCATATCTTCATATGACGAGGAGACAAAATCATGCGTCTCGGCATATTCATATGTCGGCAGATCATCAATTGACGAGGAAGCAAATTCATGCAACTCGGCTTACACGCAAATGCCGAGATAAGACATTTATGTTCCTCGGCTATCCGGAAAGCAGATTGAATAGTCCTATTCAAACAAGGATTCAACAGTTATTATCCAATCAGGATTGTAACCATCTACATCAATTCAAGTCAAACAATGATTCGTTAACATATATAATCCTTTGAGGATTATATCTTATCTCTTTACAAGTTCAATTCAACATGGATTCTATCAATACATCCCTATAATTACAAGTCATATAGCACATTATTTGGTACGTTACTTTTTACATACAGAAACTCTGTCAATTTAGTTTCTCAATAAGTAACCGTGACTTACTCTCACGCCGGAGGGCCTTCGCTGATCAAGCCCCGGCTTAGTTTACGTGTTTTGTCTTATTTTCAAGTCTAGCAATCGCCGGAGCAAACGATCGCTTGGATTTGGGCTGATTTGACAATTTTGGCTTCATTATATACAGGCCATTTTTGGCCCCAAACCATGGAGTGGCCGAGCCTTGAACTGGACCTGGCCGTGTCAACCTTGGAGCGGCTGTGCAGCTAACCTCGAAGCGGCCGTGCAAGTCTTCCAAATTCAAATTCAAAACTGGCGCCAAGGGTGCACGGCCGTGCAAAACCCTTGACACGGCCGTGCAAGGTCGTGACTGCAGACTAAAAGGCACCTTTTGGAAGCACCTTCTTGAAGAGTTCCCTCCCCCTTATAAAAAGACCCTTTGTAATCAGTCTTAGAGATAGAAATTTACTGATATTCCATAGATATTCATCAGAGATTAAACACAAATACTTGTGATATCAATTTCCAAAGATTATTTGAAGATCAAAGTTCATGTTTTGTTCTTGAAGTACTTTGGAGAAAAGCAATAAAAGTGAAGCATTATTTCCAGCCATTTGCCTTCTATTTCATCATAAGTCTTCTTACTCTATTCTCTATTTTTATTTGCTTATATGTTCTAGATGGCTAGTGAGTAAATCCCCCTTGTTCTTGGGGTTGGAAACTCAAAAGCATACATGTTCATCATCTTAAATAAATAAAGTCTTGTCTTCTATCTTCATCTAAACAATTTCTTTATATTAATCTCTAAATGCCTTACATTTTGGAGACGTCCAACTTGTATGATTCAGTCAATTGAGAGATGGACCTAGCGGAAAATCTCGATTGACGGAACCATATAAAGAAACTAGGTTCCATTGATCACGAAAGTAGTTCAACGGCCTATGGATGTTCCTTTAATGGAAAGTATGTTGACTCTCGTTCTTAATGGATTATTACTAATTATGGTCAGCTAGAGATAAGCCGGGATGCCCGTTTGTGACGGGGCAGGGGTAACATAAACGGAAATCTCAAACAGTTAGGACATAATTAGTGAAGAATACAAACGCTACTGTCTTAACCCGAAGTAGCGTAGGCTTAACATACCATCCTTGATTTTTATGAAAATCTATATTTCTAAGACAATGACAATTTGATGAACAAGATTATGTGTATGATTTCCAATCCCGAGAATGCTTTATTTTATAAGAGTTTTATCAAAGTATTTTCTGTTTATGTTCTTTCTATTTCCAAAATCAAACTTTATCCCCCCCAATCTTTTCTATAACTTTAAAGACAAAAATATTTCCTAAGTAAACCCTGTCTCTGTGGGATCGACCCGTACTTGCACCCGCTATATTACAATAGCCCGTGCGCTTGCGGATATTAAATAAACCGTTAGGTTAAAAGCCCAACAAAGCCCCGGTGGTCGCCTCATGCCTTCTCCAACCCCTTTGATGTTTCTGCCTTCCAGGCGCCCGTCTCGCCTTTCGCGAGGCGCCCTCCTCACCCAAAAATCCATTTTTCGGCCATTTTTCAATCCGTTCTTGGTGTGTAACCCCATAGGAATTATATTTATGTTGGTAGTGAGTTTGAAACATCAAACTCACAAGACATAAGTAGTTTCTAACAAGCCATTATGTCCACCCAATTATTATAACATCAAAGCTTGATTCCTTGATAGTTCAATGTCACAATCCCTTTGTCCACGATGTCCAATTGAACATGAGTCATGGTCCAAGTAAATTCATATCGTTCAATGCTTTCTCGATTCAGAATATATTGATAATCCAAATGCATTTGATCTCTATCAAATCACTTGAGCGTGGCCACACATTTCATCAATATCATTCATCGAGGGGTCCAAGCGAACATCTCTCTCAACGAGGGGGACAAATCCCATCTTGACTTATCATTCTTCCCTACAAGAATTCAATCGTGCCAACATAGCCCTTATTGCTATCGATTAAAGATAGTGTTAGACTATATCAAACACGATGTTCATTATGTGAAAGACGATGATAATCTCAGGTTCAAAGGATTCAATGACACAACTATCATGAGATTTAATCATGACATATATGACTATAGACCATGTCATAAATCTCATCGATAGGTCATGTCCAATACTTGTTCTCTAGCAAGTATCCATAAGTATAATGTGCATCACATGCATATAATCATCTCCATGATTATCCATTACCAACTTATATTAGATATTCATAATAACTAGGGACGCAATTCAATATAATAAATATGTAAACATATAATGAACAAAATAAATTTTCTCTATAATAAATGATAAAGACGATTACATAGCGGTTTAAATTATAAGTCAAACATAACTAAATGCATAGGGCACTACACCAATACTATTTTCTATTATATACTTTTATTTCTTTAAAAAATCGTAAAATTTTTTATATAATTTTTTGTAAAAATTTCACTACTAACTAACATCTCAAATAGTTTTATTTATCCAAACAAAATTAAAAAAATATATTTGCTATTGTTTGTCCCTCTTCTATTATATACTTTTATTTCTTTAAAAAATCTTAACATTTTTTTATATAACTTTTTGTAAAAAATTTCCCTACTAACTACCATAAAAAATAGTTTTATTTATTCAAAAAAAATTTAAAAATTAAATACTATTGTCTGTCCCTCTTTTACCTATTATATACTTTCAAAATAATTTTTTGTTTGTTTTAAGTTTAGCGACGGATTTAGCGACAGGAGCAAGAACAGGAAACCTTGCAAAGGGGAAGAAACCTCAGCATCGAAGCCATCCTAACCGTTCAAGTCCTCAAACGAGCCCACAACAACAACACTGCTCTAGGGGCTGGGGCTGGGGCTACGCAATTACAAGGCGTGATTGATTATTCTAAGTTTATGCATTTGGTCAAGTTTGATATGGTTACCGTGTTCTCCGCGAACTCCTCCGCCAAAATTTGCGGAATGTGTCAAAATTGAAATCGGGGTTTTAAATCTAGACAAAGAGAGAGAGAGGGGGGGGAGAAGAGCGCAAAGGAAAAAGCTTGGCACTGGGTGTAGGTGAAGGGGATGGATTCGAGCAGCATGATGAAGATGAAGGATTGAATGAAGATGAAGGATTTGAACTTTCTTTGATTTAGGGCAGCATGATGAAGATGAAGAGAGAATTCAAAAATTACAATAATACCCTCATTTGTGTATTGATATAGGCAAGGGTACTTTGCGCATTTTGAAAAATTATTTGACGGTTAGTTGAACGGTAACTGGGCGAGGGGGAATCTGAAGGAAAAAGTCAACATGTAGGACCAAACGAATTATATTTTAGTATAGGGACCAAACAAATGATTTTCATAAAGTCGAGGGACAAAAATTAATTAAATATTTTAATTTTGTACCATTCCTTTGAAAATATCATAATAAAAAAAAGCGACGAAATTTTGGAATTTCCGCCGCTATTCAGCGACGGAGGAAGAATATTCAAAAACGATTCGTCTTAGCGACGGAGTGCACCGTAGTTAATCAGCTACAGAAAAGTCTGAAGCTGATCAGTGACGGAGGTTCCGTGCTATTTAGCTACAGAACAATCTGTCTCTGACCAGCAACGAAGTGTACCATAGCTAATCAGATACAGAAAATTCTGAAGCTAATCAATGACGGAGGTTCCGCTGCTATTTAGCTACAGAAACATTCGTCGCTGACCAGCGACAGAAATATCATATCAGCAACGGAAAATAAGAATATTCAAAAAAAATATGTTTTGTTAGACGGAAACTTCCGTGTCTGTATAGCGACCGAATGTCCGTTGCTGGTCAGCGACGGAAATATCGAATCAGCGACGGAGAAGAAAGGATATTCTGAAAAAGATGCTTTTCAGCGACGGAATTTAGTGGCAGAAATATTTCCGTCGCTAATTAGAAATCAGTGACGCCAGTTCATCGCTAGAATGATTTTTCCGTCGCTAAATAGCGACTGAGTATTCTGTTGCTGGCTATTCACCCATTTTCGAATAGTGTGTGGTGCCAAAATACAAATGTACAACTCTAAGATCTAATTAAATTATTAAATTATTGCCCCCGGCAATATCAAATTGTGCATCATTCTTGATCACTAGAACCGACTATATCAGACTGTTGGATATTCAGATTGTATCAGAGTAGTTAGTTTTTTATCGCACTATTGGATATTCTGAGTGTACCAGAATAGTTAGTTTTTTTTATCACATAACCGTAACTTCAGATTTCCGACTTTAGATGCATGCATATATCAATACCATAGTCAGATTTGTTCTGAATGTGTTATTGTATCACCAACGAACACCATATTGAACAACAGAGATTGCTACTTCACCAGATTGATAGTCTCTGGCTATCCCAAAATTAATTTTAGAATGCATCATTGAAATTCCTCCTGAATAAATGGACAAATTGTGAATTCTCTCGTGAATCAAAATTATTTTCTAACCAATGAGGCTTTAGCGAAAGCAAACTATTTATAATCTCTAACCATACAAAATGAACCAAATTTCAGGAAATTTCATCTCTATGTGCTCGTATAGGTTATAGGTTGGGCGCATAGCCCTTCCATGCCGTTCATAGGGTAAGTGCGTTTTACTCTGGATTTGGCCCTGCATAAATTGCTCCCAGAATGCTATGTGGTAGCCTGCTATGTGTGCTCCATGTGTGAGTGCATAGCTCCATGTAACCCTCCCTCCACCGGATGTCTTCAAATCAAGACTATTTGATCATATGAATGCAAGGAACTTTAGAACTATAAATTGTGCTATTTTGGGCATATTTGTTGCCACTTATCAGATTTCAGATAAATTAACTATTTAACATGATTTCAAAATTGTGATTCTAAATCTGACATAATCTTGTATTTTTCCATTTGCTGGCCACAAATCATTTTGAAAAAAAGAATCTTGTTATTGTTGTCTTCCCTCCTTATGTAATTCGAACTCAAAATCTCTCGTTGTCGAGTGTTAACCATTAAACTACAACCTACCTTATGTGTGAGCATTAGTGTTGTGTATAGTTCAAACAGCAGTCATAATAATTAGAATTCCCTTTTTAGCAGCTTTACTAGTAACAAATGCGCACATACTAACAAACAAACACCATACCAACATAAAATGGTCCTGATATATCAAGAAGGCCTGACAAATTAAGTCAAACAACAAGGCACCAAAGTTGAATATTCTCATTGTTGAGGGGGACCGTTTGTTACTATTTTCTGATAGTTTGATCATTTCCTTTGTCCCATTGTCGGATATAATATTCAATTATGGTAACCATAAAAAGGAAAATCTGCCAACTTAAAGCTGATTATAGACAGGCCCTCACACTTTTTATACCTTTGCTTTTCAGTTCATCAAGATTCGATATGGTCAAATACAACCCTTCATTTTTTTTTTTATTCTTCTTGTGTTTCGGGCCATGGTTAATTTAGTTGACTTAAGGATACTAAGAATCAAAACAAAGGTAGATTACTTTCTAAGAACTTGAAACAAAAGATGTAATCTTGGAAGATTGGTTTACTTTTATCAAAAGAGCTTTTTGCAGTTTAAAATTAGCTTTTTGCAGTTTAAAATTTTAAGTTAATTTGTTTATTTTGGATTCCACTCTGAAATTGTCTATGGCTTAACAAAAGTGAGACGAAACTCACAAGTTTTGTCCTTAGTGTCGACAACACTAACAACAACACACACCAATTCGAAAATAACAAATAATATAAATAAATCTAATTGCAGCGAAAGAATAAATAACAATACACAAGAATTATATTTTTAACAAGTTATATAAATATATAACTTGATGGGTGCCACGAGGGCAAAACCTTTCTATATATAATGCTTTAAATACAAAGTCGAAAAGTTCCTTTAATAAATAATCATTAACTGAAGGAACAACAAATATAGAACTCTCTCTAAATACTAACACTCAAAACCTCACGAAATACAAAAATATATGTGAAACTCTCGCGTGTTGGACAAAGTGTTGCCAACACTGAATGGCGACACTGAAGAGCAGAATTCTTTCTTGTGCAGATTTGTGTCTTCTGAATTGGATGATCACTTAAGCTGATCGACTGCACTATATATAGGCCTCCAAAACTTGGAGCCTACTCAAAATAACCAGCTAACAGCCTTGAAGTTTATTTCCCCCAAAATAGCTCCATTTGCCCCATTTGTAGAAGACTTGGTCTTCATGGCTTCTCACTTGAAGTTTGTTTCCCCCAAAATAGCTCCATTCGCCCCATTTGTAGAAGACTTGGTCTTCATGGCTTCTCATGCTTGTACACCTCTGCTCTAGATACCTTGTACTTTATCCTTTTATCTTCCCCTGAATAGCTAGCCAATAGCTCTGTTACTTGGTCACCAATTTTACATATAAACATGTGTTTATATGTAACTTTTCTTCATCTCCTTCAAAGTTCACGCCTGGGCATCTTTTGTTGACCTGATCAAGCTCACAAATAGCAGACTAACAACTGATATATAAACATTAATTTACACGTTATTATTTGTGAAAAATACAGTAACTATTGCCAAATCCCAAATGGCAACACCTGTACCAGTCGCAACACTGGTTTGTGACACAAGAAACAACACACATGACAACACATGATCTAACATTTACACACTCCAATAAATCACTATTGCTTAAATATATAATGCTACATATGTTTGTTATAATTCAACTATCTTTAATTACAAATATATCATTACAAAATTATCCTAATATAATACCTTTTCTGTTTAATAATAAGTGTTATAGTTACTTGTCAAATTATTTAAAATATACTCCCTCTGTCCCATTTCAAGCTTCACCTCTTGCCAAAATGGGTATTTCGTTAAAAGTTTCACCTTTTCTAAAATGTCAAAGAATCTTTACTATTTCACCCACTCATTCTCTCTCCCATTTAACTTTTATACTCACAACACTTTTCAAATTTACTATTCCATCCACTCATTCTCTCTCCTATTTTACTTTTACACTCACAATACTTTCTTCACTTACCTTTTTCCTTAATTTGCGTGATTTCTTAAAATGGTGAAGCATATAATGGGACGGAGGGAGTATAGTTCAATTGTTTGTATATTATTTGTACCATGATAAAATTATTTGATATTACTCTATCCTATAATAAATGTTGCATTTGATTTGTCTAACGTGTCTAAGAGATATGCTTTATTTGCTGGTGGATTGCTTGTACAATGGTGAAATTACACTAACATTATTTTCATGTTTAAAAATACGACATTTATTTTGAAACAAACTAAAAAGAGAAGTGCAATGTATATTATGAGACTGAAAAAGTATTTTTCTTATTTATAAAAATACTCCATCCTTCCAAAATATTTGTTGCTTTATTAAAAAATATATTTAACGCATATAAAATAGATTAAATCACTCTTATAATATTTCAATTACTCGCATAATTAAATGAGGACATAGTAAAACAACTTATTTTGGAATAATTAAATTAAGGAGTTTTTATCAAAAACTACCACAAAAAGATGTTATTTACAAAAAAAAAAAAAACAAAATGTATGTTGTGACATTACAAAAAACCATTTTTCTTGTCATTATTTTTTTTTATTTTTTATTTGCCTTTTCAGTTAAAATAACTGATAAATACATTTATCACTTGTTTAGAACTGATAAATTTATTTTATCATTTTATTAAAGAGTATTTTGTGCTGGTTTTTTGGTTAAACAATTAATAAATGCATTTAACAATTGATTATAACTGATAAATGCATTATTAGTTATTTGACAGATAAAGGCAACAAAAAAAATCAAATAAAAAAAGTAGTTTTTTGTAATATTCAAAAAGTTTTTTGTAATATCCAACTTTTGTTGATTTTTTTTGTAATATCTATCTTTTAAAATTAGTTTTTGGTTAATGTCCCTTAGATAAAATAATAGTAAAACAACAAGTATTTTGAAATGAATATTAACACCTTAAATAAAAAATATTTAGGGACAAAAGAGATAATATCAAGACAACAAAAAAAAAAAAAAAAAAAACAAAACAAACAAACACACATATATTAAGTGATGTTGACAATAATTGCTTAAATGAGGCACTAATATAATCTCATAGTGTGATTGAGCTCATAGAACACTCAACCTAGGTCAAAAAAAGAAGCACGAATTAGCGGATATATATGGAGGGCTCTTTCCAACAAGGCTTAGCCACAAACTTTTACATGACCCACACCTCTCCATGGTTAATAATGATGCTTAATTAACTTTAATTTCCTTAATTATATTCCCTCCTAATCATGATAATGACCATGACAAGAACAATTCACACTTTTTCTTAAAGATATATTGAGCTGACATAGTTAGGAGATTCCATCTAAGTATGGAATGAAAGCTAAGAGTACAATTTCTAGATCTCATCATCATCATCATAATAATTATAATAATAATAATAATAATAAAAATAATATACATTATTATTATTATTATTATTATTATTATTATTATTATTATTATTATTATTATTATTATTATTATTATTATTATTATTATTATTATTATTATTATTATTATTATTATTATTATTATTATTATTATTATTATTATTATTATTATTATTGTTGTTGTTGCTGTTGTTGTTGTTGTTGTTGTTGTTGTTGTTGTTGTTGTTGTTGTTGTTGTTGTTGTTGTTGTTGTTATAAATTTCTATCCCAAATTATGTGTCTTAATTTGTTCAAATTTGTCATTAAGAAAGATTAAACTTGAACATTTTCAGACATCTATTTTAGGACGAAGCGAGTAGTATTTTTCTTATTGGTCTATCTTAAAATATATATATTATAATTTTAAATAAAAATTAGTCTCAATACAATTTTATCAAGATTCAATTGCGACACTCGTTCTCTGACAAAGAATTTATTCTCCTTCCGATTCAAAATAAATATTTATAAATATTTATAAATTTTCTTTTGATCAAAATTAAAAACTATAAATTTAAATATTTAACTGAAAGTACTTTAGATGTGCCAAACCAGCCAACATTGGCTGGCACATATTGTGGATTCGATTTAAAATGCTTAATTTTTCTCTCAAAAGCCACAAAAGATGTTAATTATAACATTCTTCTTGGAGACCATGCAAAAGTTGTTTGGCTTATATTCTTTCCATTTCATAAAGCTTCTTCTTTTCTTTCTCTCCCCATTTACTCCAAGGGCAAAATCCATGTAAGGAAAAGGTGATAAATTGTCGTTAGAATTATTTCATCCTTGTGATCATTCATCCATAGAATTGTAGATCGAGATGTCAGATCGATATTGGTCACAGGGTAAATATTCTTCATCATTATCCAATTTGATGATCCGAGATTACGTGTAACACTTTTGTGTATCACATTGTTTATTACAGGTGATGCAACGGTGAAAAGTTATTATTACTAACATTATCATGAAATAATCGTTGATGCATAACCGTTATATCACCTTGATACACAATGTGTTACACAAAAATGATATAAGTAATCTCGACTTATACCAGATTGAGTCTATAGAAATGGGGAGATTTGGAATTGCTCAAGCTTAAATTTAGTTATTCCTACAATTTTGCCGCAAAAATTTGCTATTACTATAGAAAAAATCACAATAAGTACGTGACCTAAAATATTTAGGACTGGTGATGTATGAAACGATCCGTATCAGTATTAATTCAGCAATATTTTGTAATCCAGCTAATATGACCTGAAACCACAAACAAACGACTTGTCGGGATGGTATACGGTTAATACCCTCCAGCGTGATGATGAGATATAGTGTAATAAGTTTGTATAAAACTGTATGAAAATGACGTAATCTAAAATAGCTAAGACGACATTACATTCTTACGTACGTAGGATGTTGTCTGGTATTTATATTGATGAAATGGGATGATTATGAATCCATAGGATCATGGAAATAATGTTGGCGTAACTGTCTCCGATAATAAAGCAGGCTGTCACAAATGACGACGTGGCACGTGTTGTTTGGCCGAGGTCTCCTGAATGATAAGGTCGACCTGAATTCGTGCATTAGCTAGGCAGAGAATGCACAAGTAGGTCGGTATTGATGATTGACTTTTGGCGGTTGGATGAGCTGTCTTTACTTCGCCGTAATATCTGCCATAATGGGACGATTTCTAGCCATTGTACAACCACATTGGGAAACGGCGTTATTCTTCTGTTTCTGACATTTGAACGGTTTTGTCCCCCTAAACCTTTCCAATTCAGGTAAGTGAAATTACCCGATCCGATGCTCAGGCGCATGGGAAGTTTCAAAATGCTTTAAAATTTTGTACCGATAAATTTCTTTAAAAGAGAGTCGCCCCGCTGTTTTGTGAGCCTAAAGTATTTAAAAAAGGCTTATTTAATGTAAGATTTTGAGTTCGAAGGTCACGTTACGCCTCGTGAAGAGAATATTAGTGTTCACTCGAAATGTCTCATATCTATGAAACTTTCTATCATTTTGAAAATTTTGTGTGTGTGTGTGTTTAAGATCAAATGATTTTTTAACTTAAAACAAGAAAAAGAAAATTGTGCAGTTTACAAAACAGTTTATTTTGACAGAAAAGGTTTAAAATAAATCTGAAACTGAAAAAAACTGAAAAAATTGAACAAATGTCACAGCTTGCAAACTGATCCGTACAGATTAATCCTCCTTTACAAGGAGGTCCGTACGTATCTATATGTGCAATATGCTTTTTTTGTGTTTTATCAGTCAATTTCTGATGTTTTTAGAATTAGAGCTGAAAACAGCAAAGATATACAACTTCTGAAACTGTCCAAAATTTTAACATTAAATGGGGAAAAGTCAAACATTCAATTCCAATGTTAGCATCCCCAAGCCCTAGAATAGTACAACAATGATGGTTTTTGAGCTTTTTCATGGGAGACAACAATTGAGGTTGGTTGTTTGAAGTATGGGAAATGAGAGATTTTTGAAGATGAATTTGAACATTGTTCTATTTAGGAGATAATGGGAGAGGTGAGGTTACATCAACATTGTAACCTTAATCTTTATAACCACATCTTTAAAATAAGTGATGAGTTCATTCTTGTAGATTAGGGTTACTTGTATTATAGTAACATTAAAGGGGTATGGATCCAAAGATGATTTAAGAGATGGAGATATTTGAAAGGAAATAAGAAAAAGACTATACTTGAAATGAATATAATAACAAACTACTATCTCGATTAGACTTTCATTCTTAAGCACATTGGTATGCATGAAAAGCCTTTTTGGGTCATTTAGATATTTTGGGTTTACAATGTATAAGAACAAGTAAATGACTACATTTTAGATGATAGATTTAATAACAAGAGTTCTTAAATTGATTAAAGACTTTGAAATGAAGGATTAGAGTGTTATTAGGGTTTGGAAGGAGAGCTTATCAATGTTGGTTATTTCTATCTTCCTAGGGTTGTTAGATTTTGGTAAAGAAGGTGTTTAGTTGTTTTAAAAGTGATAAGAAGGAATGAAAATTATGCCCTCACTCTAGCAGAATCTTCCCTAATGCTCTCAAATATTGCCCTTAACTTCTGTCTCAAATGAAGCAACAAGGTGGCTGTAAGATTTCTGGAAGTGCAGGGTGGTCCGTACGGATCAAAGCGTGAAGTCAGTATGTTTTTTATTTTTGTTATTTCTGCGAGGTCCTTCTAAGGATTTTAATGTATCAAAGATCCTTTCTTATCTCACTTGGTCAATTTAATGCTCGGAAAGTCTCGGGACTTTGTGGTTTTGGATGAGTGTACCCTTGGTGTCCTTCCCGAATGTTTGGATGGGGAGCGGTCCGGATTGGGGTACTTACAGAAGGCCCTCGGCGACATTACTTATGGAGTAAGTGGGGTCGTCGATAAAAATAAGAATCCCGATTTGGATCGCTTGCCGGGAAAAAGAGATGAATGAACGAGTTTGGTCAGACGGTTGGACCCTTTGTTAGGATTCCTACGTATCCCGAGTGGGAATTAAGCCAGTCATAGTTCGGGTGTGAGGACAATTCGTCATAGGTGAGGCTATTTGGAGGCGCCTGAACCTAAGTTGAGAACAATTTGTAGGGGTCTCAGCCTAAGTTGAGAACAATTTGTAGGGGTCTCAGCCTAAGTTGGTTGACCTCGTTGGTCTAGGCGCAAAAAATCTAATGAGATTCGATGGCCTCGGGGGCATTCGTGATTCCTTGGTTGGAAATACTTTGCCACTCAGTTTCCGGCCGAAGAAAAAAAGGTTCGGGCTTACGAAAACGGCCGAAGAAAAAAGGTTCGGGCTTACGAAGACGGCCGTAGAAAAGGTTTGGGCTTACGATGACGGCCGAACACTACAAGGAAAACCGAAAATAGAGACGAAAAATTAGAGACGGACGGAGTCTGTAGAATCCGTCTCTAAATTAGAGACGGATTCTGAATCCGTCTCTAATTTAGAGACAGATTCAAGATCTGTCTCTAAAGTTTAGAGATGGGTTTTGTATCTGTCTCTAAATTAGAGACAGATTCAGAATCCGTCTCTAATTAGAGACATATTCAGAATCCGTCTCTAATTAGAGACTGATACAAAATCTGTCTCTAAACTTTAGAGACAGATGTTGAATCTGTCTCTAAATTAGAGACAGATTTTAATCTGTCTCTAATTTAGAGACACATTTTTTAATCCGTTTCTAGTTTAGTGACATCTGTCTCTAAAATTTAGAGACAGATTTAGTATATGTCTCTAAATTAGAGACGTGTTCAAAATATGTCTCTAATCTAGAGACAGATTCAACATCTGTAGCTAAAATAGATTTATTTTTATTTTCTCAATTTTAGGATTTATGAATTTGTATATTTTCATTTCTTTAAAAACAACTTTTTTTATATAACTTTGTATAAAAAAATTCACGACTGACCAACATCTCAAATAATTTTCTTAATCCAAAAAAATAATTAAAAAAGTATATCATTTACCCTAAAACCCATACATTATATCCTAATATATCTTTTTCTAAAAAAATCACTAATTAACAAAGGCTAAAATAATATTTCCTAGTCAATAAAAAAATTTAAAAAAAATAAAAAAAAAATATAGGGTAGTCCGTCCCTCTTTTGACAGGACTTCAGGATGGACCGGGATGCCTCGGGCTGGACCGGAATGCCTAGAGATGGATCGTCAAGGCTTCGGAATGCCTCGGGAGTGCCTCGGGGCAGCTCGGGAGCATCGCGGGAGCGCTCGGCAGGGCTTCGGAGCTCCACGAGGGACCTCGAAATGCCCCTGAGGGAACCGAAAGGGACCGGGAGTGCCTCGAGAGGACATAGATGGGAGTCTGAAGGCTGGGGGGAGATAGGAGAGAAGGGAGGTGTGAAAATTTCGAGAGGGGGAGCCCTCTATTTATAGGGGGAGGAAAACTGCAAAATGGTCCGTACGGACCATTTTGCAAAACCAAATTTTTGGTTTTCCTGGATTTAAGGGAATCTCGTGGACTTTAAGGGGATTTTGCAATAATTGTGTCTGGGTGCAATATGGTCCGTACGGACCATTATGCAGGCCAGATATTTTGCGAAATTTCTAAAAAGTCCTTTTGCCTTGTTTTATCCCAGAAAGGCCCCACCTTAGTTTGGTTGGTGATTTTGGGGGGTTTTTGAAGGCTACGGGTGTTCGGGATCACGTTTGTGTGAGTCTGCGGTATTTCCCGTGCGTCGAAAGGGAGCGATCCAGATTGGGGTACTTACAAGGGGGCAATGTTCTGTCTACTCGATAATTGAATTGGTACGAGGAGTGTATAGGGGAGACACAACTGGCTCTTCTGTGGAGACGAAGTGAGCTATTGGGCTTTAACCGCCGTGACAACTTGACTTTAAGGAAGGTCAAAGCGATGGCTAACCTTCAGGATAGTACTGGATATGATATGACTGACTATGAGGTCAATGCTAGTCGGTTGGCCGGTTAGAGCACGGATATGACGACTCGAAGAGAGGCAGCTCGTGATAGAGCTAGGGAAAGGGCTGCATTGGTGGCCACAGATTTGATAGAGGCATCGAGAAGGGTCCCAGTGCCAGGTAGAAGGACTAAGGGGATATTTCCTGTAAAGGTGAAGAATACCCACCGCGGAAAAGGGAAGGGAGGAAAGATGAAGGATCGAGTACGAGTGGCTAGGTTGACCTTGCCCTTCGGAATATCCACCCACTGTCATTGCAGACACATTAAGTTGATTAAGTGTTTTAAGTTGTTTTGCCAGCATGTAGCGAGTCAAGAGTAGACCGTGCTTGAACTCATCAAAGGTTGTTTTAACCGTAATGAATATGTAGGTTAAATTTAAGATTTTTTCGAAACACAAGTGATTGGTGTTATATTTGAAATTTTATTTTTTTTGAGACCGAACCAATGATGGCTGCCTACGTTCCCCTTTTACAAATGGACTAAGGGGCTCAGGTCACCTTAGTTTGACACTTTTGAGAAATTTGAAGAGAGATGAAAAGTGCGACCCTGTTTTTTACCTAGATCATTTCTGGATGTATCTAGTTGGATATTACTCTTTTAGCACTTTGATTTTACTGATTGGGTGTTTTATGGGGAATGAGTGTTGACTCGAGTCATTCCTCAAACGTAGTATATGCGAAGCTTGCTTCCGTTTACTGGATTGGCGAAAGGGTTTCCATCCAAATCTGCTAACTTCATGGCTCCTCTGAAGAAGATTCTTTGTACCATGAACGGGCCTATCCAAGTAGGTTCCCACTTTCCAAGGGGATTGGTCTGTGTAGGAGGCTTTTCCTTAAGCACTAAGTCGCCTTCTCTGATGTCTTGGATTCTAACTTTCTTATCAAATGCTCAGGCCATTCTGCTTTGGTAGGCACGAGTATGATCCATGGCTTTCAATCTTCGCTCGTCGAGTAGAGCTTGTTCGTCATGACGGCTTTGGAGCCATTCGACTTCATTGATTCTGTTTTCCAAGAGGACTCGGAGGGATGGAATTTCTAACTCAACTAGTAACATTGCTTCCATTCCGTATGTCAGTGCAAAAGGAGTCTCCCATGTGGCAGTTCTGACTGATGTTCTGTATCCCCAAAGTGCTAGATGTAGCTTTTCGGGCCAATCCCGACCTCTGATGGCCATCTTTTTTATTATTCTTGCGAGAGTCTTATTTGCTGCCTCTACTGCACCATTAGTCTATGGTCTGTAGGGAGAAGACTTGTGGCGTGTAACTCTGAACTCGGTCAACAGCTGATCACAATCTCCTTTGAAGTGGGTCCCATTGTCGGATATGATCTCATTGGGCACTCCGTATCTGCAAATGATGTTCTCTTTAATGAACTCTGCTACCTTCTTGGAATTCAGTACTATGTATGATCTGGCTTCCACTCATTTCGTGAAGTTGTCGACGATGACTAATATGAACTCGTGACCGTCGGTCAACACCATTGATACCTAGTAGTAGCTCATACGGAGGATGATCTGTGTCAATGCTCGGGCGTTCATGTGTGGACCACAGGTTCCGTTGTGAACTTCGTTCATTATCTTGCTGGCCTTTCTTTACTTACACACCGGAGGAGTGGTCCTTGGTGGCGCTTCTTGTATAATATACCCCCAAGAATGACGAAGTGGGATGCCAGGCATTTCAGAACCATCATGTTTTTGGCTTTGATCCCTTCTTTGTACTGTCCATCTTCATTTGTGAAGGAGGCTTCTCCATTTTGGAGGTACTGGTAGATTTGATTGTACCAGGGTTCTTCGATCGGTTCATGTTCAACTTTGATCTAACAGCAGTTGGCTGGGGTTTCTCGTCTTCCAATTCTGAAGGGTTTTACTGACTTCCCTTTGGGAATTTCTACAAGGGATGCTAGAGTGGCCAGGGCATTAGTGAAGTGGTTCATGTCTCTTTTCCAGTAGTGGAAAGAGATGTCCTTGAACTGAGCAATGAGCTCCTCCATGTATGTATGGTACTTCTGGAGGCCTGAGTCTATCGTCTTCCATTTGTTGGACACTTGATTGATAATCAATGCCGAGTCTCTGTATACTTCCTGTTCTTTGATATTGCATTCAAGAGCGGCTTCCAGGCCGGCTACGGAAGCTTCATATTCTGCTGCATTGTTGGTAGCTTCAAAATTCAGTTTGATGGCTATGGGAGTGTGATCGTCTTTAGGATTGACCAGGAGCATTCCAATATCATTTCCCTTCTTGTTGGCTGCCCCATCAAAGAAGAGTTGCCATCGGTTTGCGCTGTCGAGTGAGAAGATTCCGTCATTTTGAAACTGCGGATCAGGACCCTTGAGTTCACTGCTTGGGAAATCTGCCAGTTGATCTGCCATTACTCGACCCTTTGTTGATTTTCTGGTCATGTACTTGATGTCGAACTCATCCAGGAAGAATGACCATTTGGCTAATATCATTGATAGAGATGTCTTGTCGAAGAGATATCTGACGGGGTCCATCTTGGAGACCAGGAGCACTGAATGTGACTGCATGTAGTGTTTCAGTTTCCCGACTACCCATACCAAGGCGGTACAAGTTTTCTCTAATGGTGAGTAGTTGAGTTCACTTCCCTGAAGCTTTCGGCTCACGAAGTAGATCACATTCTCCATTCTTGAATCTTTCTGCTCTTGCGCCAGCATAGCCCCAATTGACGTATCAGTCAATGTCAGGTACAGGAGGAGTGGATTATCTTCATGTGGCGGGCACAGGATCGGGGGATTCACCAAGTATGTCTTGATTTTCTTGAAAGTTGGTTGGCATTCGAAGTCCCATTCGATATCAGCATTTTTCCACATGAGCTTGAATATTGGCTCGGAAGTCTTCCCATGAAACTCTTCACTTCTGTCAGTGTCTGCGGTGGCTTCACCTTGATTTTCTTGGGATCTTCTTCGATGCCTCTTTCTGTGACCATGTACCCCTGTACTTTGCCTCATTTTACGCCGAAGGAGCACTTTGCAGGGTTCAATCTCATGGAGTGCTTTCTGAGTCTGTTGAAGAACTTTCTCAAAGCTGTGATGTGCTCCATGTCTAATCCTTTGGAGTGGATGATCATGTTGTCGACGTACGCTTCAATTTCTTTGTGAATCATATCATGGAAGAGGGCAGTTGCAGCCTTTTGATAAGTAGCCCCAGCGTTCTTTAAACCAAACGGCATGACCGTATAACAGTATGTCCCCCACGGAGTGGTGAAAGCAGTCTTGGATTGATCTTCTTCGGACACCTTGATCTGATTGTATCCGACGAAACCGTCCACAAAGGATTTTACTTCGAAATTTTCCGTGGTGTCGACCAGCATGTCGATGTTGGGCAGTGGGAAATCGTCTTTAGGGCTGGCCTTGTTGAGATCTCAGAAATCTACACAGCATCTGACCTTTCCATTGGCCTTGGTGACCGTTACAATGTTGGAGAGCCAGGTTGGGTACTCAATTACTATAATGAAGCCGATGCGGAGCATCTTCTCAATTTCTTCTTTTACTTGCATGGAACATTCTGGCTTGATCTTGCGCAGTTTCTGTTTGACAGACTTGGACTCAGGATCCAGATGAATTCGGTGTTCCACGATTGAGGGGTCGAGCCCTGGCATGTCTTGGTATGACCAGGCGAACACGTCAACGTACTCTTTGAGGAGATTTATCAGGGCTTCTTTTTCTGCACTGGCGAAGAAACTGCCCACCTGTGTCTCTTTAGGCTCTTGCAGTGACCCCAGATTCACTTTAATCATAACCTCTTCGGTAGCTTGGGCCCGATTTTCGTCTCGGTCAACTACACGCTGGAGAACTTTTTTAATGAATTGTTCATTTAGTGTGTCTGCTTCTTTATCAAGTGAATCATTATTAACTTCTTTTAAGTTGTTCGTTAACTTATCAGTTGTTAAAGTGGCAATGGGGGGATAATCCGAAAGGTCGAATTTTTCACTTAAGACGAAGGGAAATATATTGTTGGCTACACGATCATTGTCTTCTGGCGTGAGGCCGTCAGACGACTCAGAGGACTTGACTTTGACAATGACTGACTCAGAGGGTTTAAGATTGGGTTTAGGGTGATATGGGAGCAGGCCCAGTTTGTCTTCCATCTCGCTCTTGCTTGCCCTTGGTCCAGTGAAAGTCACCCAGTTTTTCAGTGGCATTGCTGGATGCTTGGTGAGGGTTCGGGGGGTAGAGAGGATTGGCTTCTACTGTCCCGATCATGGCGATCATGTTATCTTTGGAGCCCAGATCAATCAGGTTTGGAACCTCCATGACTTCTTCGAAAAGATTCTGTAGAGCAGGTCCACTTAGAGCATCTTCCACAAATTCTGGTTCTTTCTGCTTTGGAGTCACTGTTTCGAAGGTGGCTTCGTAGGCTGAACCGAACAGCCTGTCTCCCAAGAAGAGTGTCTCGAGCTGTTCTTCTATGTCTGGGTTCTCTTTGAATGAGTATTCATGCTGAACAGTGGTGGCTACTGGTCCAGATAGTGCAGTGATATCGAGGAATGATCCCCTTATCGGATTAGCCTTGAGTCCTCTGAATCGCTTGAGGCTCTGTGCCAGCTTTCCCATCCTTTCTGTAGTTTCTGTATTGACTGCTCTTGTTCCTTTCTCATCTTCATCAGTTCCGCTGTCGGTCCCCTCATTTCTACTGTCGGTTCTCTCAGTTCTGCTGTCGGTTCCCCCAGTTCCTTTCTCATCTTCATCAGTTCCGCGGGCGGTCCCTTTGACGAAGTAGCCTCGAAGCTGTAAGGTCGGAGGTTGGGTATGCCGTAGGAGGTTCCCCTTTTGCGGGCTACTACTTTAGTGCTGGCTAGCCTCTTGTCTTCCCTGATGTCAGCTGGTTTTGGCACATAACCGAGCCCCTGGACTGTAGTGTGGTCCTTTACTTCGATGAGTTGGTGTTGGCCTTGTAACCTTTTGCTGAGCCCCAGTCCTGGGATGAAGTTCATGATTTTCATCATCTTCATGGCAGGAGGGATTTTGTCCCAGAATAGTGGAAGGTCCACGCTGCATATTTGGATTTTGGATGTTTCCAATATGAATCCAGTTAATGCCATATCGTCGTCATGCTAGATTTCTAACACTGGAATGCCGTTGGTGCAGGTCCCCTTGGTGGTGACGCTATCGCCGTAGACAGTTGTCAGCTCATTGCCTTGCATGAATTTGATACATTGGTGAAGGGTGGATGCCATGCCATTTATTTGATGTAGCCATGGTCGTCCAAGAATAGCTGTGAAAGTGATAGGAATGTCCAACAGTTGGAATTCGGTAGGCATCATCCGTTTGCCGAATCAAATGTTTAAAGTAGCCTCTCCGAGAACTGTGCGGGAAGTAGAATCATAAGGTTTGACAGTGTGGACTGAAGGCTTCAGATCTGTAGGCTTGATATCGAGCAGGTCCATCATCTTGGCGGGCAAGAAATTCATTCCGGAGCCTCTGTTTACCAGTACACAGGGAAGGCGACGCTCGTCCAACTGAACAGTGATGTAGAGCGGCTCATTGTGATCAGTGCCAAATTTTGGCAGGTCCAAATATGTGAAGGTGATAATGTTTCCATAGTGGATGTTACCAATCATCTGGATTAATTCTTCTGGAGTTGCGTCCACGGGGACTATGGTGCGGGCCAAACTTTCCTCTAGGTTGAGCTTGTGAGGGTATGAAGATGTGAGCAGAGACCATAAGGAAATGTTTTCCTAGGTCTGCTTGAGTTGAGTGAGGATCGGTTCCTCCTTTCCGAAACTTTTTTCTTCGAGCACGGGATGATCGGGTTGCGGCTCTGGCTCTGTCGGCTTCTTGGTGGCCTTGGGTGGTAGCACATGGATTTGACCAGATCGGGTCAGAACATTGACGTTAGGCTTGGTCTCTTTCAAACATGTTTCTCTGAGTTGAGCCATAGTCAGTGGAGGATTTTTCGAAGCACAGGGCCATATGTCCTCTCTCAATTTGTTGACTGTTGACGTCTTCCTGGGGGCCTCAGCAGCTTTTCAGATTCTGTCCCAGCATACTGGCTTAGGTGCCTCTGCAAGGAGGGAGCCTATGGTTCACCGCAGTTGCTCGAATGTCAGTGCACAGCAGTGGCTGCTAGGACTGAGTTTTGTCATGTTCACCGTCCAGGGGAGGCTAGAGAGTTCTTGGTTCATGCGAACTGTTTCTCTGAACTCTTCGCGATATACCGCATTCTTCTCTTTCTTGCTGAGGAGGCTCATGGCGTTCTTGAGTTGAGATAAGCAGTAATCATGGTTTGCTAACTTTCCTCCGCTTTTAGCTTAAATCTGCTCTCTTGTAGTCGAGCATTCGTCGAGAGCTAGCGCTTGCATTTCTTCCCAGGTCAGCATAGCCAACGCTTCTTTGAACCGTATGCGGCAGTCTAGGTAAACTTCCATCGGGGAGAGTTTTCTTTGCTTCTTTAGTTGAGTCTTGGTGTAAGTACGCCAATCCAATTCGCGACCCTTTTAGGTGCATTTTAATGTGATAAAATTGCACTAAGGGGCGTTTTGATAAATTCCCGATCCGTTCCGAGACTTCCGAAAACATTTTATGAGTTTCTCGCGAAGGAAGTATTTTTTAGTATTTTTCCCAGACAAAAGGACCTACATGGAATTAACTGCTTTAGGCTTTTAAAGAATTAACTCGGAATGTTCCGGAAGCAGGTTTTGGCGCCAGAAACAGTTACGGGCGTGACCAGTCGTGCGACAACTTGAGCCATGGAAAAGCGAAGCATTGGGTCGTGCGACATAATAATTCCAATCCCAATCAGCATTTAAATAAAGGATTTCGTTCATTTGTAAGGGGGTTCTCTCAAAACGGTAAACACCTCTCTCTCTCTCTCCTCTCTCCTCTCTCTCTCTAAACGCATATGGCGTAGCTCTCTCTCTCTAAGCATCTTCCTCACCAATCCTCCCACACCAAACCAGTTCGCCGGTGACCCACGAAGCTCCCTCACCTTTCTCTACCCCTCTACCTCCAACTACAACCACAACCGCTTCCACCATCTACTCTCTCTCACTAGACGCAAACACCGGTTTCCCCTCCAACAACGATCATCTTCCTCACCTTCACCCATCTATCTCCGGCCAAAGCAATCGTTCCTCACCAATTTCCTCTCCCTAAATCGCCTCCCTCTACCTCAAATACCTTCCACACCGATCTACTCTCTCCCAATTTTCCCTCTCAACCAAACAATGACCGTTCTCTCCCTCAACCTCAATTGAACGGAAACCTCACCGGAAACCTCACCCAATTCTCTCTAAATCCCCTGCTTCACCTCGGCCTATCTCTCTCTATACCCAAAACCATCGACAATCTCTCTCCTGTTTACAGTCCCTAAGCCATCAACCATCACCGTCGCAACCTCGCTAGATAAATGCCAATCAAGTCCTCTCAATCTCCCTCGCCGCTCTCTGTTATCTACTCACAAATCCATCTCCACCATTTTCCCCTGTTCCAGAACCAAGTCCGTTCAACACACACACATACACAAGCGTATTTGAAGCTTCACAGCAACTTCGATCAGCGAGTTCAAATTTGTTCTCGGAAGCTGATTCGAAGATCCTTCTACCTAACGTGGTTTAAGGATTGTGGACACTACGAGGGTAACGACTTCCCCCACCTCTATCTCATATTTGCCATTTACTTGTTTCATTGCAATTACTATTCCTTGGACTTGATAATTAGGCTCCATCCGCCTTCAATTATCAAGTCCCAACTGCCATCTCTCTGTTTAATTTGCTTAGTTTGGTATAATTGATATTCATGATGTGATTTCGTTGGATTTGTTGCTTATTGGCCAAGGGAGTGTGGATCTCCCTATATCCACGTCCCCTTGGTCAATTTATTGTGAATTCATTGATTTCTGAGTTGTTTGGGTGTTGTTGTTTGATTTAGATTGTTCTCTGCTGGATCTGTTGCTCAATTGTAAGATGTCTGTAGATAGACATGTCGTGTCACGCGACACAACGGGCTATCCAAGTCCTGTGTAGCGCGACATAACTAGTCGCTCTGCTGATGTCATCCTTTCAATTGTAAGTTCTTCGTAGCATTGTAAGTGGGATGTGGCCTCCCACATTAAATGGTTCACAAGTTGTATCCCTCGCAGTTTATTAATAAAACAAAGCATTCTTATGCATTTTATTATATATCTTGTCATACACACTTCGCACACACATTTGGATGTCTTGAATGTTAAACATTGAAAGACTCGTCTATGGACGAGGCGTGTTGGGTGAACTCTCGGTTCTTCCCAACACGTAACCTGACCCCCGAACCCATTTTCCCATTCAAAAAGGTTTTCAATGCTTCATTAAAAACGGCGTGGCGACTCCTATTTTTATTTTTTCGGCGAGCGTTCATTCAGTGGCGACTCCGCTGGGGACTTTGAAACTTGGTTTTCAAAAGTGGGTCAAAAATTCATTTGCGTGCTCAACATTCATTTCATTTACTTGTGTGTGCTTTGTTTGTGACATCATATGTATTATTTGCATCTTATGTGCTTTGTTTTATTCCTTCCCGTTCCCCGCTTCCTTTTGAGATTATGCTGGTGCTGGGGCTTGAGCTATTGCATTGTGCTTGGAGGCTGGGGCTGTCTCTGTTTATTGTTCAGATTCTGGATGCTTGGATCCTTATGTCACGCGACAGGATTGGTCTCATCAGTCCTGTGTCACGCGACAGAAGTGGCCCATTTGCAGGATTTGGTGTCCTTGATACAGGCTGTGATTGTGAGGCTGCCTCGTGATCAATATTATTGATCCTTGATTATTGTGCTCTGTGGGGCGTGTGTGTGTGTTGTTTTTTCCTTTATCACCCCTTTCCAAATAATTAAAAAAAATATATAAAAAAATCATTTTTCGCAAAATAAAGGAAGATAGTCATCCGCACACTACTTTACATAGATCTAGAACCCTCGGGTGCGATTAACGGCATCGCGGACAGCCATGAAATTCGCCTACGCTTGAGCGCCTGAAATCAAACCTATCCCCCTAGCGCGTTATAGGTGACGCCACACTTTTAACCTTACCAAAAACGATTGGTTTTGACACAACGTTTTCAAATACACTAAAATGAATTGTTTCAAAATTCTTAATAGACTTTCGTACCTATCCCAAAACCTAGCACGTGTGGGCATGTTGCCAACGCAACATGGTTTCACGAAAGGACATGTCGTCCCCACGACATGTTCTAACGAGAGATCATGTCGCTTTGGCAACGTGCACCGACGAGAGGTCATGCCGGATTTTTCCATGAAATTCTTCAGGAACACCCGTTATGCTGCCCAAATTTCTCCAGAAATTGGGGCCGCTTGTCCATTCCATAAATGCTTTGGTTTTATTTAGGTATTATTGCCTATTATTAATTTTGAACCAATACATTTGGTGTATTTGTGGATGATGTGTCCTAGGTTCCCCCGAGGTCTGGATTGCGTGAAATAAAGGGTTAGCCTTTCCCAACCGTTCCTAGGACTTAAAAGCCACCGATTTATACTTGAACATTAATAAGATGTTGCATGAGTCCATCTCCTTCCGTACTCCTCCCTCTCCCATACCTCCTCAAAGTTCTCTATCCTTCGCCTTATACACGCTCTCACCTCTTCACCTCCGCAAGGCTAAAACAAGTTGGGTGTGTGCTCTCGTTCCCGACGCTCATTGGTCCACATTCCCGAGGCGTAAGCAGTTCAAGTGCCCGAGTGATCGTTCATATGATTCGAAATCCAAAATGCTCGGTGCAGAGAAGATTATGGCCCACCAATCTGGAAGTTCATATCCCATGGGTCAGCAGAGTGCAAATGGTGTGTCCATCGAAAAGTCGCGAGCTACCCTTTAAGCCGTTTTTTCCTTGTGAGCGGGAGGCCCGATTGCTTGCTCAGATTGCTCAAGCTAAGGAAGACAATTTGTGAACGATAGAAAGATCGAGAAGGGTCCTCATCCCACCGATGGCAACGATGCTCTTCCTTCCATCCAATGTTGAAGAAGTCAATCAGTCTTCATAGGTTCTAGAATGTCCCTTTCGGACATGAGTCTGTCGAGTCCAAGTTGGACCAGTTTTTTTCTTTGCAGTAATAAAAATTTTGTTTCTCTTCTTGCTAGACTCGAGACATCACTTGCACACCCATGTTACATTTAATTGAAATGGTCTTATTCCAAATGATCACTTGTGCTGCTCGCCGACTGAATGAACGCTCGCCGAAAACTATCACTTTTGATTTTAAAAATCACTTTTATTTTTAAATTTGGGAGTTGCCTCGCCGTTTTTTAAGGAAAACATTGAAAAACCTTTTTTTATAGAGAAAATGGGTCCGGGGGTCAAGTTACGACGTGGGAAGAGAATATAGAGCTCACCCACGTCGCCTCTTTCGAGACTTTCAATCAAACAAGGACAATTATAATCATTCTAAGTGTGTGCAATTCGTGTCAACAAACAAGGCATGCAAATTTGGATTTCATTGATAATATTAAGAACTGAGTACAACTTGTGAACCATTAAAGGGGGGACCACACCCTTACAAACGATTGCTTGAATTACAAGGAAAGGGCTGAGACAGTCTATCCAGGGACTTTGAATGTCGTGCGACACAGGACTTCCTCAGGAGAGGGATGTCGGACGACACAGGGCATCCTGGTCAGATTGCCTCTGACAAAGGGGTGGATATGCCACCAAAGCATAATCCAAACTAACATCAGGCTACTTTAACTATGTAGAAACATTGTTTAGGGTCTGGGACCAATTTTGGGGTTGATTGGAGTAAATAAAGTCACGATGACTTTTTGTGATACAGATGTCGTATGACACAGGACACCAAGAATGTCCTGTGTCGGACGACATAAGCCGCCTCCATCAGCAGTTCACACCCAAATGGTTTCAGACTTCCCAAACAATGATATTAAGCTACAATACTAACTTAGAACAGTAATATGATACTAAACAGAGGTTGAAATTGTAGAGAGGATCAATCTGAACTTATTTGAAGTCACTGAAAGCCAAACAGCTTTCTGGGATCTCTATGTCGTATGACACAGGACTCCTTGAGGTGTCCTGTGTCAGACGACATAGGTATCCTACATCAGTAGGCTTCAGCAGATTGATCTCACATCACTCAAATCATGAAACTAAGCTATATCATCAACTGAAGACAGTAAAATAACAATACTACGTGAGTATTATGGGAGGATCACATGGCTTTAATGACCAAATGTGAAGAATCACATGTTTTGGCCATGATCATGGGAGCCATCACCTCCTAACTCAAACAAACAACATCAAGATTTGAACTTTAATGAAGCTAACACTATTAAATGGTCAGATCTGAGGTGAGGAGATGTGAATATTGATGATTCACATCTCCACCACCTTTATCATGCAAAAATCCAAAATAATCACATGGTATCAAATAAGATAATCATGCAATGCAATGTACAAGTAGACAAGATATAAATAGAGAGGGAAAGGGTTTAGGGTCTACCTATTATAGTCCACAAGGTAAAAGCACCAATAGTATGGTGTTTACCCCTTCAAAACACCAACAAGATGACCACCCTTGGACTTAGCTTAGGTGTGTATCTGTATGAGGAGGGAGGTGAGTATGTGTTTCTCTCTCTTCTCACAAATTCGGCAGAATAACCTTACTTGCCAAAATCCCCCCCCCAAATGATCAGCAAAGCCCTTTATTTATAGGCATGCTGAGAGGAGATCCTATGTCGTACGACATGGAGTTTTAACCGCCTTAGGTCTGTCCTGTGTCGGACGACACCGGTCATTCCTAGGACAGATTGGGCCGAAGGGAGGCAGGCCCAAGGAAGAATCAAATGGGTCAAGGTGAATAAATAAATAAATGAATAATTTAGGCCCAAAATGCATTTAATAAATAAGAGAGCCCAAAACTAAATGTAACTCAAGGAAAGCGGACCCAAAAACACAAGTGCGGGTCGGGGTACTCACAGAGCCCCTCGGCGACGTCGTTTCCACGAGAAGCGGGGTCGTCGACAAAAATGAGAATCCCGAGCCGGACAACGACTGGTGGGAAAAAAGAGATGACCAAGATGGTCGAGCGGCTGGACCTTTTATAAAAAGGATTCCTACGTATCCCGTGAGGGAATCAAGCCAAATCGTAGTTCATAGGGATGGATGTTTGTTTCTGGGGGAAAGCGACCATAATGGTCATGCGGCTGGACCTTCATAAAAAGGATTCCTACGTATCCCATGAGGGAATCAAGCCGAATCGTAGTTCAACAAAGAGGTGGCGATAACAAGAGGCCACGGGCTTTGTACCCAAGAGTGACTGTTACAAGGGGAGTCACCCCGAAGATTGACTGTTACAAGGGGAGTCACCCCGAAAGACTGACTGTTAGTGGGAAGTCGCCCGAAGATTGACTATTAGTGGAAAGTCACCCTTGACTATTAGTGGGAAGTCGCCCGAAGATTGACTATTAGTGGGAAGTCGCCCTTGACTATTAGTGGGAAGTCGCCCGAAGATTGACTATTAGTGGGAAGTCGCCCAAAAATTGACTATTAGTGGGAAGTCGCCCGAAGATTGACTATTAGTGGGAAGTCGCCCGAAGATTGACTATTAGTGGGAAGTCGCCCTTGACTATTAGTGGGAAGTCGCCCGAAGATTGACTATTAGTGGGAAGTCGCCCTTGACTATTAGTGGAAAGTTGCCCGAAGATTGACTATTAGTGGGAAGTCGCCCTTGACTATTAGTGGGAAGTCGCCCGAAGATTGATTATTAGTGGGAAGTCGCCCGAAGATTGACTATTAGTGGGAAGTCGCCCTTGACTATTAGTGGGAAGTCGCCCGAAGATTGACTATTAGTGGAAAGTTGCCCGAAGATTGACTATTAGTGGGAAGTCGCCCGAAGATTGACTATTAGTGGGAAGTCGCCCTTGACTATTAGTGGGAAGTCGCCCGAAGATTGATAAATAACAATAAACGGCTGTAAGGGACGGATAAAAGTACCAGGGGCAAAAAAGGAAGATTACCCCTTTCTCGAAGACCGCTGTCGTATGACATGGGGCTTCCCCACAGCAGTTTCAATTAAAGCGCCCAGATACAAGAACAGATTCAAAAAAATAAAAAAAACAAATAGTCACCGAGGCAAGAAGGGAAAAGAGGAAAAAAATCAAGGTTTTCTCCCACAATTTTTGATCCAAATCAAATTAACAATGCCTCCAAGAGCGGAATCGAGAAGGCAAGTACAACGGGCCTTGTCCGAGAAGAGGAAGCTCGTCGAACGGAACAAGCGAAAGAAATTCCCGAAAGGGAATGGGCTCTATCCGAGCCTCGATTTCCATACTTCCTCCGCGGAGCGAATGGGGGTAAGGATTTTAAACCATCAATCCCTCCCCTTTAATTTTCAAAGTTGGATTTCTAGGGCTCGAGGTAGAATTTGGGGAAAATCGCACCCAAAAAGAAATTGCATGCTTGGAATAAAATGCATTAAATTGAAATCAAGAAAAGATTTTGTTGAAAAAAGAATTATGTGATTCAAAATGTAAAGCGAAAAATGCACACAAATGAAAGAATGCACAAATTACCACGAGTATGTTCTGATACCTGTGCTGTGCTTACCTGCAGGTTCTGCGGACCAAGGGGTCCCCTGAGACGATAGCTACTATCTGGGGCATTCTTCCCGGTTCCCCTGACCTGCCCGACAGTCCCAAGGGCCTGATCTACGCTGCTGGCCTCGGTCCATTCTTCACAGCTGTCGGAGAGTTCGGAGACACGCCTAGGAGCGTGGAGCTTGTGAGGGCCTTTAGGCAGTATTGGTGGGACACTACCCACACCTTTCATCTGTCTTGGGGGGAGTCCACCATTACTCCCTACGATTTTACTGCTATCACCGGTCTGCGGTTTACAGGAAGACCCATCTTTTCTGAGGATCCCGGTGTCCTGAGCCCAGATGCCATTAGAGGATTGACCGGCCTGACCCTTCGCCTGAAGGGCAATGGGGTTCCATTGGGGGACCTGCACTTGGCGTTATCACAGCAGTGCCATCTCTACTCTGGGGGCGAGGCCGCAGTCACAGCTGAGCAGCTGGCGAGAGCATTCGCCTGGGCTGGCTTCTCTGATACCCTGTTCTGCAATGCCTCCACTACGGCATTGACCCTTCTATTGGAGCCTCTTCGAGACTGGGGCGAGGTCTCCACCTTTTTGTGGGGCGAGGCCGGCTTGGCTCAGGTATACAGAGCTTTGGATGAGGTGAGCAGAGGCACTGTGACCTCTTTGGATTGCTATCAGACGGTTTTGGAGGTATGCTCTTCTATTATTCTCATATTGGCTGCTGCACTGTCTTTTCTATTATCAATCTATCACTGCTTCTGTACACTGGAAACTTTTTGTCCTTTGTTTCAGGTATGGGCCTATGAGGTCTTCGGCTGTTACGCTTGGGCTGTAGCCGACGGGATTACCGCAGATCTGTTTCCTGCCATTCGCAGGTGGACCTTTCAGGCTAGGCAGAGCAGGAGGGTGGATGGGGCAAAGCCCCGGAGGACGGCTTGCTATGAGGATACTATGATCGTCCTGAGGGGTACCCCTGCTAGGCTGAGCCTGTTCCCATGGCATGGCAGATATGATGAGGGTGTTATTTGGGATGCCGCCTTGGTGACCCGGACTAGGAGGCTTTTGATTAGCTTGGAGGGCGATGCCTTATATTTGGGGGAGAGAGTCTGCAGGCAGCACGAACATGGTGCAGCCGCACGCGTCCCTCACGATCCTCATGAGGGGATTTGGTATACTCGGGCTCTCCCTGATTTAGAGCGCTTGCGGACGGGTATTGATACCGCGGAGCTGTCGGCTGATGGGGACTACGGCCAGATCTTCTTCACTCGGCTGCTGACTCTTCAGGTCATGGCTGCCAGGAGGGCAGTGGGGGTACAGATACCGATGCCTCCTTGGTTCTTTGAGTATGAGACCGAGGGCTTCATTCATCTCTCTTCGTTTGACATGTCTGAGACTCACCGCCACTTGCGGCTGCCTCGTGGGACTACTTCTGTGAGCACCCTTTATTTTTCTGCTTTATTCCTGTCTTATCACTGTATTACTACCTAAATTCACTGCTTCTGACTGGCTCTTTTGTTTCCATCCAACAGGTTTCGGCCAAGACCTACAAGGTAGTGGCCAAGGTGCTCACCGGGGCCGTCAAGATGCTGCGCCAGTTCCAGAAGAGCGCAGAGCATTGGAAGGGGAAATGCAGCTCCCAGCCTAGTGACGTTGTGCCTCCCAAGAAGTGGCCTAGACCGACTTTGGCTCCATCTAGCTCACAGGCGGGTGGCTCGAGCCAGCAGCCCCAGCCTGACGATGATGATGACGAGGACGATCCCTACCAGCCCCCTTTCTCCACAGTGCCCCAGTGGCATGGATATTACAGCGAGCCCCAGCCTTGGGCTCCAGATGAGGAGGACGATGACACAGATGGTGAGATTCATGAGGTGCAGGAGGGTGACGGCGATGGCCAAGAGCAAAGTGGCTCTGAGGAGCAGGTAGGCAGCGGCCAGGACGATAGCGGCTCCGAGGAGAGCGGGGAGGATTCTGGTGACGACTCCGAGTCGGAGTGATCATGGCGATCCCCTTTTGTCATGCTTTAGGACTCTTAGGGATAGAGAGAGAGAAGAACAATGCATGCACTATTTTTAATGCTTTTGAATTGTAAAACAATTATTTATTTTTTCTCACTTTGTATTTTAACAACTAAAGGGTATTTGCTTAATGGTATTTAGGCTTATTTGTTTATATGCATAAGTCCGTCCCAAGAAAGGCAGAAAAAAAAAAAGATGGCTTGCTGTGTTTGGGTGTTTTTTGTGATTTTGTATATATTGGGTGTTATTCGTGTACTTTTGGGTGTATCGGGTATGCCAAATCCTCTCCCATGTGTTTGGTGAGTGAAGGGGAGTGTATATATACTGTTTTGGATGCTTTTGAACAGGTTTGGACAGGTTTTGAGCAAGTATTGGGTTGCTAAGGGATTGCTGCAGATGCAGCCCTTACTGGTGTCTGATGGGACTTCCCATGTCGTATGACACAGGACTGATGGGGAGCCCTGTGTCGGACGGCACAGGACATCAGGGGATAGCCCCTGTCGTACGACATGGAAAGTCTGAAGGACAGAATTTCTTGGGCAGCAAGCCCCAACATTTACAAAAAGGCAGACTCGTAAAAAACACATTCCAGCAGTCACAGCAGACTCAAAATCGATCTTCCACCCCAAAATCAGCTCCAAGATTCAACTTTTGGCCCAAAATGGAGCATTACAATGAGAGATTCCAAACCAAAGAGCTCCAATTTCACTTCGATCTCATCAATCTAACCCGCCACCATCACAGCAACAATCGGAGGGTTATTGATCAAAGGTATGGGTTGAGATGCCTTTGGGCACTAAAGGAATGGGCAGTCGATTGGAATCTTATCCGGGCCGCGTCCAGATATTGGGACCGCGAGAGGCATGTCTTTACCCTCTCATACAATGACCTCACACCCACCATTGAAGAGTTCCGCGCATTGACCGGGGGATCTGAGCTTAGAGATGCAGTCTTCCCTCGAGACCCACGACCCTTGACTGAGCAGGTGGCCGATTTCTTGGGTTTGCCCATAGAGCAGGTATCTGAACTGATTCTCGACCTGTCTTTCATTGACCTAGCTCAGAAAGCCCGGCTAGCTGTAACATGCCCAGAGTTGTTTGACCTATCCACGACCATGGACATTTTCATGCTGATCATGATCTCCCTATACTGCTTTTGTGAGTATGATGGGGTATGCTCCGGCTTACTGCTAGGGGTTGTCAGGCAGATGCGGGGTTACCGAAGTACTACACTAACTGAGATTCGACCCGGGCAGGGGGGGAGAGATATAGTACCCATTCTGCTGGCGGAGACATACCAGGGGATGGACCAATTGGCCGGAGGGTCATTATACATGGGACGCGGCAACCCCAGTCTCTTATCATTGTGTCTTTTTGAGCGCTTGGGGCTTATCTCCCCATTGCCCGCAGGGCAGACTGCAGCACCCTGGGTTACACAGGAGAGGCGGGTGGCTCGAGAGGCTTCGCAGGAGAGCTGGCAGAGGCGATTGACCAGATACCACCACAGATATTCAATATTGGGTTCCCGGATGGAGGCTCGAGACTATGGGCGACAGACAGGATGATTCTGTTGTCGTGAGGCTGCCGGGACTGCATTTTTCATCATTTAGCATCCCATCACTTGTTCTGAGGTAGTATGGGTACCCACAGCAGGTTATTGATAGATTCAGAGAGCAGATCGCCCGAGATGCCATCCCTCTTGACATGACTGATTGCCAGACTATCAGGTTCTTTGCCAGGGCTTTTTTGGGAGCAGCCTTTCCCGCTCGCACACTGATACGGCAGACCCGGGGCATCACATATCTGTCCACTTTATATCTCATTTGGTACGGGTAACAGATGGGGCCAGTTCAGCACACCATTGAGGCATATTGCCAAGGGACCCGAGGAGGAGATCAGACCAGCCGGGAGTTGCGGGATGCTGAGGCACTGAACGACCCGGACAATGTGACCGACGATCCGGCAGCGGATTATGAGAGACTCGTAGAGAGGAGGGCCAAGATGAGGGATGACCCTGAGGTTATGGCCCGGAGGACAGCTTTGAGAGAGGAGAGGGCTGCCCAGGCGGCACTGAGAGCTGCCGGATTGGTTGACTCACCGGCTCGTAGCATTCCTGAGCCGGGACGACGAGAGACAGACCTGTTTGAGATAGCTAGGCCAAAGACCTCCCGAGGACCAAGGAAGAGGAAGAAGAAGAGTGCTAGTTCGGGAGTGGGAACGAGTGACTAGGATTAGGTGACCGGTCCTTGTATCCCTTATTGCCGACACAGACAGACTAGACGTACTTTTTAAAAGATGTACTTTTGCTAATGTTAGTGAGTCGAGAGTAGACCGTGCTTGAACTCATCAATGAATGTATTAATGTAGTGAAAGTTGAAATTACTTCAGAACTTAATCAAGACACATCTTGGTATTTACAAATATAACTATTGACAGGATTTAGTAATTTTTATGATTTTTAGACCGAACCGCAAGCGGCTGCCTACGTTCCCCTTTTACAAAAGGAGGACTAAGGGGCTCAGGTCTCCTTAGTTCGAATCAATAAACATTGTGTTTAAGGAAGGGAAAGATAGAAGGGGAACAAGTGGTGCAACCCTGTTTTTTACCTAGACCGCCCGTTTTTAGGGTTTTCAGTCTAGCTGGGTATATTCTTTAGCACCGAGCGCGCCCTTTGTTTTGCACGGACTGCCTTTTGAGAGGTTTTCAGTCTCGTCTGGGTACATTATTTTTACGCTTTTATTATTTTTTCTCTCTTTTTTATATATTTTTTATTTACTTTTTTTTAGAGAGGGGGAGACTCGATTTAAACATAATAGCGGCGCAGCTTGTCGCCGTTCACCGGGTGCACAAAGGGATTACCATCCAAATCCGTTAACTTCATTGCTCCACCCGAAAAAAATTCTTTCACCAAATATGGGCCAACCCAAACTGGCGCCCACTTGCCCAACGGACTGAACTGGTTCGGTGGCTTCTCCTTTAAGACCAAATAACCCACCTTAATGTCACGGGGATGTACCTTCTTGTCAAAGGCCCTAGCCATACGCTTCTGATAAGCCTGGATGTGCTCCATCGCCTTGAGCCTTCGTTCATCCAAAAGAGCTAACTCATCATGCCGACTTTGAAGCCAGTCTATCTCATTGACTTCATTTTTAAGCAGGACCCGAAGAGAGGGAATTTCTAATTCAATGGGCAAGACGGCGTCCATCCCGTATGTCAAAGCGAATGGGGTTTCACCGGTGGCTGTTCTCCCTGAAGTACGGTAGCCCCATAATGCCAAATGAAGCTTTTCAGGCCAATCCCGGTTCCTCTCGGCCATCTTCCGGATGATCCTTTCTAGGTTCTTGTTTGCGGCTTCGACAGCACCATTGGTTTGAGGGCGGTACGGGGATGACTTATGGCGCTTGATCCTGAATTATGCAAGCAGTCTATCGGCATCTCCCTTGAAGTGTGACCCGTTGTCAGAAATAATCTCATTTGGAACCCCATACCGGCACAGAATGTTCTCCTTTATAAAACGGGCCACCTTTTTGGATTTGAAGACCTTGTAGGATGCCGCTTCAACCCACTTGGTGAAATAGTCAACGGCGACCAACACGAATTCGTGCCCATTACTACCGGCCGGAGTTATCTTTCCAATAACATCAATCCCCCAAGTCGCGAATGGCCAAGGAGTGCTCATACAGTAGAGATCATGGGGAGGTATATGGTTGAGATTGGAGAACCGCTGGCACTTATCGCAAGTCCGCACAAACTGAATACGCCGCCTCCATGGAGATCCCATAATAGCCCATCCTGAGTATGCTGAACATCAAAGCTCGGGCGTTCATATGTGGTCCACATGCACCACCATGGACTTCCTCCATGACCTTTCTAGCTTTAGACCTGCTGATACAGAGCAAAAGTGGCCCTTGGTGTCTCTTCTTCCACAAGTCATCTCCCTGAATAACATACTGTGCAGACAACCTCTTCAAAGCTTGCAAGCTTTTGGCGCGAAGACCCTCTTTCAGCTTACCATCCTCATCTGTCAGGAATGAGGCTTCACCATGCTTGAGATACTGGAAGATCTGACTGTACCACAAGTCATCGACCTTTTCCAGTTCAATCTGACAACAGTAGGTAGGGTTCTCACGCCTCCCAATTCTGAATGGCTTTACTGACTTTCCCTCCGGAATCTCTACCAAAGAGGCTAAGGTGGCCAAAGCATCTGCGAACCTGTTCTTTTCCCGAGGCAGATAATGGAACGTGACCTCCTTAAATTGGTTGATCAAATCCTCCATATAAGCATAGTACAATTGCAAGTACGGGTCTACGGTTCTCCACTTATTGGACACCTGATTAATGATTAGCTGGGAGTCTCCATATACCTCCAACTCTTCGACATTTCTCTCCAAAGCTTCCTCGAGGCTGGCTATGCAAGCTTCATATTTCGCGGCGTTGTTAGTAGCCGGGAAATTCAACTTGATAGCAATGGGGGTGTGCGCATCCTTCGGGTCAACCAACACCATACAGATACCATTGCCCCTCTTATTGGCGGCACCATCAAAAAATAATTGCCAACGGTCTGTATCCTCTACCATAAAAATCCCATCATCCGGAAACTGGGGTTCGAGTCCGCGCGCTTCTGAGCTCGGAAAATCCGCCAAATGGTCTGACAAAGCTTGGCCTTTGATTGCCTTGCGGGTCACAAATTTGATATCAAACTCGGTTAAGAAGAAAGACCACATTACGAGCCTTGAAGACAGAGAAGGCTTATCAAATAGGCACTTGATAGGGTCCATCTTTGACACTAGATACACCGTATGCGCCAACAGGTAATGTCTCAATTTACCAACCACCCATACCAAAGCTGCACAGGTTTTCTCTAAAGCTGAATAGTTCAGTTCACTGCCCTGAAGCTTTCGGCTGACGAAGTAGATGGCATTTTCCACTTTCGAATCCGGCTTTTCTTGTGCAAGCATGGCGCCGACAGTCGTATCTGTAACAGTCAAATATAGCAGCAAGGGCTTGTCCTTGTGCGGGGGACAAAGGATTGGGGGATGGACCAAGTAGGCCTTGATTGTCTCAAAGGCAATCTGACACTCCTCATTCCATTCAACCTCCTGATTCTTCTTGAGCAGCTTAAAGATCGGCTCACAAATAGAGGTCAACTGGTGGATGAATCGGCTGATATATTGGAGATGACCCATGAAATCCTTCACCTTCGTGAGTGTCGTTGGTGGCTTCATCTTCATGATGGCCTTAATCTTTCTTGGATCGGCTTCAATTCCCCGCTCCGTGACCCGGGTTCAATCTCATATCATGCTCCCGCAGCCGGTTAAAAAATTTCCCCAAGTCGACCAAGTGTTGACCATCTGATCCCTTAGAATGGATAATCATATCATCAACATAAACCTCGATCTCCTTATGGATCATATCATGAAAAAGCGCAGTGACTGCTCGCTGATAAGTGGCGCCGGCATTCTTCAAACCAAAGGGCATAACCATGTAACAAAAGGTTCCCCAAGGGCTGGTAAAGGCAGTCTTTTCCTGATCTTCCTCGGCTACCTTAATCTGATTGTAACCCGCAAAACCATCTACAAATGATTTGACTTCGTATCGGGCAGTAGTATCTACCAACAGATCGATATTGGGCAAGGGAAAATCATCCTTCGGGCTAGCCTTGTTTAGGTCCCTGAAGTCTACACAAACCCTGACTTTGCCGTTCGACTTGCTCACCGTCACTATGTTAGCCAACCACTTCGGGTACTCGACCACTCTAATGAAACCCACCCTGAGCAGCTTCTCTATTTCCTCTTTAACATGGAGAGACCATTCTGGCTTAATCCGGCGAAGCTTCTGCTTGACAGGCTTGGCATTTGGGTCTAGGGGGATTCGATGCTCAACGGTCGAAGTATCCAACCCGGGCATGTCCTTATAGGACCAGGCAAACACGTCCACGTACTCCCTGAGCAAATCAATGAGGGCTTCCCGCTCTTCTCCGGTGAAGAAACTGCCAATTTGTGTCTCTTTGGGTTCTTCAGTAGTTCCCAAATTCACCGTGGTCAATACTTCATCGGCAGCTTGGGCCCGATTGTCATCTCGCTCAAAAACCTGCTTTAGATTATCATTTAAAAAGTTTTCATCTAAAAAGTTTGTGTCCTCTTCAAATGAATCATTATTAACCACTTTTAAATCATTAAGATTTGTTTTAGTTAACTTATCATTCGTTAAGGTGGCAATTAAGGGATACGCAGAAAGGTCAACCATTTTATTCAGAGCAAAAGGGAAAACAGAGTCAAGGACACGGCGATGATCATCAATCGTGAGAGCATCAGACCTATCTAGAGACTCGAACTCGATAACAAGAGACTCTGAGGACTGACTCAAGACTACAGGGACAGATTTAGACTCAGACACACCAGGACGGGGGGTCAACCCGAGCTTCTCGATCATAACTTCCCGGCTAGCAATCGGTCCCTTGAAGGAAGTCCAGTTCCGGAGCGGCATCTCTGAAATGCTGATGAAGGTGCGCGGATCAATCTCTTTGCCCCCATCAAACTCGATCACTGATACGTAACCATCCCCAGTCAGAAGATCAACCACAGGTACATAATCATCCCCAGTCAGCAGGTCCATCGCACCAAAGGGATCCTTAGCAACAGCCTCAACCATCGGCGGTGCCTCCTCGCATAAATCAATCAATGGTGATTCAATCAACGGATCAGTCCCGGCAGTTTCTGATAAGTCTGCCTCCTCAAATAAGGCTACGACATCTTTACCCATATCGAACTCAGTGGCTTCATCGACTTCGCCAATCATAGGCTCAACCATAGATAACTTCTTGAACTGATCAGTGAAATCAGGACTTCCCCAGAAATGATACTGGCTTTCCAAAGTGGTGACAGCCCCTGGAGCGTTAGGCTTGTTGCTGATAAAATCCTTGACAGGGTCGTCACTCGAAGTGAAGTCCTTGATGACTGCCAGCCTCTCTTTCATCCTCTCGAACCGACCTTCGGAGCACACAAAATCATCACCCTTTTCACTAACAAAGTACTTTTCCAATGAGGGGTGGTAAGGACGGAGATCCGGTTTGACATAAGGATTTCCGACAACACTAGCCTTTCTCTTCTCTGCGGCTTCAATCCTGTCAGCCTCTTTGTCCTTGAGGGTCTTCTCAACATATCCCAAACCCTCCCTATCTTTCTTCGGTTTCAACTCCTCAAACTTGTGGGTACCTTGCTGACGTCTACCCAGACCAAGCCCAGGAATATAATTCATGCGCCTCATCATCACCATAACTGGAGGAATCCTATCAGAGGAGGTTGTTAAGTCAATCGTACAGATCTGGACTTTTCGGCTCTCGACCCTGAAACCGCTCAACATTAAATTGGCTTCGTCATGCTTAATCTCCATTACTGACCTCCCTTCATTATCGGTGCCTTCAATAGTAATACTGTCCCCATAAATGATGGTTAACTCGTCGTCTTGGACAAACTTGACACACTGATGCAGGGTTGAAGCGACCCCTCCGATTTGATGTAGCCATGGCCTTCCTAGCAAAGCAGAGAAACTGACCGGAATGTCTATCACCTGAAACTCGACTAACATGGGCTTCTTGCCGAACCACAGAGTCAACGGTATCACACCCAAAACCTTCCTAGACGTGGAGTCATACGCCTTTATAGTCTGATTGGATGGTTTTAAATCGGTGGCCTTAATGTCCAACAAACTCATCATTTGGGCAGGCAATACGTTCATGGCTGAGCCGTTGTCTACCACCACATGGGGAAGCCGACGCCCATCTAACTGAACAGTGATGTGCATGGACTCGTTGTGGCTGGCACCAAACTTTGGCAAATCCAATTCCGTAAAGGTGATGATATTTCCATATTAGGCAGTGCCTATCAATTGGCACGCTTCGTCAGGGGTGGAGTTCACAGACACCATTGTCTTGGATAGGGCTTCCTCCAACTTCAACTTGTGAGGATAAGAAGAAGTTAGGAGAGACCAGAGAGAAATGTTGGCCTGGGTTCGCTTCAACTGTGCGAGAATCGGATCGTCCCCTGTCAAATCCTCCTCAACTGCCCCTTTGGCATACGGACCTTTATTAGCTTTAAATTCCGGAACAGCTGCTTCTTTGTCTTTTCCTGATGACCCGGCAACATCGGTCCCCAACATTTTACCTGACCTAGTAAGCAAATTGACCTCAGCCTCCTGGCCCTTGTCATGATCCGCACCGGCCGCCTTTAACTCGGACCAACTCAGTGGAGGTCCCTGCGTAGCGTACGGCCAAGCCGCCTGTGTCAATTGATTAACAGTAATTGCCAAGCTTGAATTAGCGGCGCACTTAATATCTTCCCAAGTGAGGGGAGTAGATCGAGAATTGGGCGAAATACTATCACGTTCAACATCATTTGCCAATCTTGCTGCGGCCCGAATATCATCCTATGACAACATATAACAGAAATAAGCATTCATTTCACCATCAACATTGGTTACATCATTGTTCACAGGCACAACCGCCTCAAATTCATTCACACTTTCATGGAGACTAGCCTCACCTACAACAAGCTTACTCTCATCACAGACATCCTCACCAAACTCTATGACATTGACAAACTCATTCTTCTCAAACTCGATCATGTTGACCCTGTTGTTGTTGTTGGGAAGAGGATTGTTGACGACGTTCGGCTTCTCAATCTTGCGCTGGTCGATCAAACTCTGAATGATCTTCTTGAGTACATAGCAATTGTTGGTAGTATGGCCCGAGCACTGGTGATAATGGCACTTCAAACTGTGATCCAACCCCGGAGCGTTAGGAGTAGGATAGTTCTCCAAAGGTTTGATCATTCCTGTCCTCATCAAACCGTCAAATACCTCTTCAATCGACATCCCCAAATCTTCAAACCTCTGTTTCTGAGGCCTTCCTCCACCATGGCCAGATGACTGATTCTTCTCTCCTTGAATGTAGTTGACGGTGTTAGAAATAGCTGTTTCCTTACCCTTCGAGGCAGCAGGGGTAGAGCTTGGAACTCGGTAGCGGGGAGCTGGAGCATTACTAGGGACAGGAGCTGGAATGATGGAATAGGTGGCATTCTCGCTTTTGGCCCCCGCACTCACCATTTCTCGCAGATTCGGGTAATACCCACGCCCAATAGCTTCCCTAATAGCTGGCTTGACACATGAAAGGAAGATGGCCTTCTCATCGGATAAGGGAATTGGATGAATCAACTCATTTAGCTTCTTGTTTCACCTCTTATAGAAATCTGTTACGGACTCGTCATTCCTCTGGATGGTGCCGATCAAATCACTACGAGTGGTGTACCACTCGACACTTCCCTTGTACTTCTCCAAAAAAGCATCACTGATTTGGGACCACGTAGCTCGTGCCTCCGGCTTAAGGCCTAGAAACCATCTCAAAGGAGAATCATCGAGAGACAAGTGAAAGTAGAGGGCTAGCATCTCCTCGGTGGCCCCTTTGGTTCCCATAGACATGATATAGCTATTCACGTGAGTTTAGGGCATGTGAGCCTTCAAACTTAGCTATATGGGGCATCTTAAAGTTCTTCGGGAGGGCCTTAGAGTCCTTGAACTCTACAGAATTGACCACGCTTGACCCAAAAGTCATCTTGTGCAACTGATCTTTCACATACTTCAACTCTTCTTTCAAACTCGAAACCTCGGAAGATGGGGGTTGCCCTACGGTTGGAGCTACCATGGAGGACGGAACAGGACCACTCGCTTGAATAGACGCCACAAAAGGAGGAACTGCATACTGAGAAGCTGACGGATTAAAAGGCAAAGCAGCCGGTGACAATGACGGAGCAGGACCACTAGCCTGAACAGGCACCACAAAAGGAGGGACTGCAAACTGAGAAACTGACGAATTAAAGGGCAAAGCGGCCGGTGGCAATGACACTAGAGCATCCGCATAAAACTCACTTGGACCTTGGATTTTTACCCCAAAAGCATCATACCCGTTGAACTGTGGCTGCGCTACTGGTGGAGGAAAGCTTTGGAACTGGGAACTAGGATACTGCGGAATACTGTCCTGGCAAATCTGGTTTCCCGACAGACGGTACTGACCACCCTGCTGCTGAGTGGGCTGACCATGATAAGCAACAAACTGACTGCCAAAGGTTGGGTTGAGCGGCTGACCTGCGCTGCTATACTGACCTTGACCTTGGAACCCATACTGATTCTGAGCCGACCCAAACTGATTCTGAGCAAACTCAAAGTGATCTTGGTTGACACCACTGTGCTGATTCTGCCCATACTGATTCTGAGGGGAAAACACAAACTGATCCTGAGCGCTAACCTTCGGGAAGGAGCTTGACTCGCCTCTCAATTCGTACTGCCCGCCATAAGTAGACACTGGGATGGGGGGAGGTCTTGACACGTTCACATAAGTCAGCATCGGAAAGGAGCTAGGCACACCATAAGAGATTGGCGGGGGCACATTGTGATAGCCTTGCCTAGGTGAGGACGGGGGAATAAAACCAGTGCCGGTGATAGTAACATCGGGCTCCTCCCTAACTTCTTCATACGACCCATCGGGCGACGGATTACGGTAACCCCTTGCATACGCATCACTTCGACATAACGAGCCCAATCGGCCTCCTCACGGGAACGAGAGGCTTCGAGAGCAGCACGGAGAGAAGCCTCTTGAGAGAAGTTGAAACCCGGGTGAGGATTAACAAACGGACTTCTCGAGGGGGTCATATGAGGACCCATGCCATGACCACCGCTAGGAGAGGCATTCAAACCGACGTTCAACCCCACATTCTGACCTTGATCCGGCCCCACACCTTGACTGACATTCTGACCCTGAGCTGGATCCAAACCCGCATTCTGACCCAAGCCTGCCGAAACTTGTGAATCTGCCATTTCTGGGACTGCTGGAAACGAATCCTTGACTGGAGAGAAACTGATTAACCGACCACCCGGAACTCTGACCCAATACTTGCTCGCTGAAAGGGGGAGAGAACTGTTTTAGGTAGGGGAGAGGATAGACTCGGGACGGACTTATGCATATGCCTTATTAAAAATTTAAATAAAACAATTTTTATTAATCCTAAGAATGGTTGGAAAAGGGGGACACCTTCTTTTTCGCATTCTACACTATTCCTTGACTAGTGGGTTCCATCACTACTTCTATAGACCCCCTGTATTCCAATTGTATTGCACCTCCGGGACGGACAATCCTGGTAGAGGTCCTATAGGGCACGTGGAACCCACCAATCAAAAAGCAAAACGGATCTAAGGGCATATAAATCAAAACAAGTCAAACTCAAGATTTTCAAAACCAAATCCAAGTCAACAACGTCTTGACTCGGGAGGAGAGAGGGTCGAAAGTACGTTTGAATGTACGAGACTGCAATTTGCAGGTAAGATCCTGGAAAAAATTTGGCATGACCTCTCCTCACTTCGAGTCAAAAATTCGGCATGACCTCTCGTTGCTTCGTGGCGAAATTTCGGCATAACCTCTCGTTAGTACGTGTCAAAAATTCGACATGATCTCGCATTAGCACATGTCGAAAACGCGTCATGACCTCTTGCGAAGCCAAGTCGAGAAATCGACATGTACCTACGTCGAGACATGTCAAAATTTTGACATGTACTCACGTTAAGTTATGTCGTAATTTCAACATGAAGAGGGAGAGTATGCCAAGACTTTGGAAACGAAGTACGACTCGAACTTTGTGAGAAAAATTTTGAAAATCGAGTTTGAAAATGTTTTGAAAAGTATTTTGCCAAAAACCAACCGGTAACGGTAAAAAGTGTGTCACGGACAAGTGTGGCTCCTAACACTCTATAGGCCGGGAGGACTTTAGGCGCTCAAGCGTAGGCGAAACACGTCACCGTCCGCGATGCCGTCCGTACACTCCAAGGGTTCTAACTCTATGTGCAGGTAGTGTGCGAGTAGTGTGAAGGTATCTTCTAAAAAACTTTTGCTTTTTTGTAAAAAAGAGTTTTTCAAAATGCAATATCTACAAGTATGCAAAAAAGGAAAATCAAAAAAGAATGAGTCCAAAAGCATGACAAAAGGGGACTGCCCCAAATGCCAAGGAATCCCAAGGAAACTGTATCTCAGAATCACTCTGCCTGTCCAACTGATCAACTGAAACTGCCCCTGCACTGCCTTCCTGTGTCGTCCGACACAGGACTCCCAGGAAAGGGATGTCGTTCGACACAGGGGTTCTCACAACCAGAGAGCCAAAACAAACAGCAAGGGGGAGAAACCCCACCAAAATACCATCATACCCAGGCATAAAGAACAAATAGGCACATAAGCATGGCAAGGCACATAGGAGCACACAATGACACAAATCATACACAAAGAGAATGAGAAAATTGTCCAAGTTGATTAAAGAAAGTTAGACCCTCTCAAAAAAAAGCTTTTCTTTTTCAAAAAAGAAGAATGATACCAGTACGTGGCATTGTTAGACCATAATTTATCCCAAGCCTCGGGTTAGGAAGCGGTACGGGAAGCTTAATGGTTTCCACCTATATACCAAGTATCACTTTTTTTATTAAAAATAAAAGCTTTTCAATGCCATTCCCCAGCGGAGTCGCCACTGAATGAACGCTCGCCGAAAACTATCACTTTTGATTTTAAAAATCACTTTTATTTTTAAATTTGGGAGTCGCCACGCCATTTTTTAAGGAAACATTGAAAAACCTTTTTTAAAGAGAAAATGGGTCCGGGGGTCAAGTTACGACGTGGGAAGAGAATATAGAGCTCACCCACGTCGCCTCTTTTGAGACTTTCAATCAAACAAGGACAATTATAATCATTCTAAGTGTGTGCAATTCGTGTCAACAAATAAGGCATGCAAATTTGGATTTCATTGATAATATTAAGAACTGAGTACAACTTGTGAACCATTAAATGGGGGCCACACCCTTACAAACGATTGCTTGAATTACAAGGAAAGGGCTGAGATAATCTGTCTAGGAACTTTGAATGTCGTCCGACACAGGACTTCCTCAGGAGAGGGATGTCGGACGACACAGGGCGTCCTGGTCAGATTGCCTCTTACAAAGGGGTGGATATGCCACCAAAGCATAATCTAAAACTAACATTAGGCTACATTAACTATGTAGAAACATTGTTTAGGGTCTGGGACCAATTTTGGGGTTGATTGGAGTAAATAAAGTCAAGATGACTTTTTGTGATACGGATGTCGTATGACACAGGACACCAAGAATGTCCTGTGTCGGACGACATAAGCTGCCTCCATCAGCAGTTCACACCCAAATGGTTTCAAACATCCCAAACAATGATATTAAGCTATAATACTAACTTAGAATAGTAATATGATACTAAACAGAGGTTGAAATTGTAGAGAGGATCAATCTGAACTTATCTAAAGTCACTGAAAGCCAAACAGATTTCTGGGATCTCTATGTCGTATGACACAGGACTCCTTGAGGTATCCTGTGTCGGATGACATAGGTATCCTACATCAGTAGGCTTCAGCAGATTGATCTCACATCACTCAAATCATGAAACTAAGCTATATCATCAACTGAAGACAGTAAAATAACAATACTACGTGAGTATTATGGGAGGATCACATGGCTTTAATGACCAAATGTGAAGAATCACATGTTTTGGCCATGATCATGGGAGCCATCACCTCCTAACTCAAACAAAAAACATCAAGATTTGAACTTTAATGAAGCTAACACTATTAAATGGTCAGATCTGAGGTGATGAGATGTGAATATTGATGATTCACATCTCCACCACCTTTATCATGCAAAAATCCCAAATAAACACATGGTATCAAATAAGATAAGCATGCAATGCAATGTACAAGTAGACAAGATATAAACAGAGAGGGAAAGGGTTTAGGGTCTACCTATTGTAGTGCACAAGGTAAAAGCACCAATAGTATGGTGTTTACCCCTTCAAAACACCAACAAGATGACCACCCTTGGACTTAGCTTAGGTGTGTGTGTGTATGAGGAGGGAGGTGAGTTTGTGTTTCTCTCTCTTCTCACAAATTCGGCAGAATAACCTTACTTGCCAAAATCCCCCCCCCCCCAAAATGATCAGCAAAGGCCTTTATTTTTAGGCATGCTGAGAGGAGCTCCTATGTCGTACGACATGGAGTTTTAACCGCCTTAGGTCTGTCCTGTGTCGGACGACGCCGGTCATTCCTAGGACAGATTGGGCCAAAGGGAGGCAGGCCTAAGGAAGAATCAAATGGGTCAAGGTGAATAAATAAATAAATGAATAATTTAGGCCCAAAATGCATTTTAATAAATAAGCGAGCCCAAAACTAAATGTAACTCAAGGAAAGCGGACCCAAAAACACAAGTTCGGGTCGGGGTACTCACACCGACTAATGCTTTGAAATGACTAATGTTTAAGTTGATCGGAGTGAGAAAATCGACTGACATCCTTCTCAAATTGGGACTCACCAACTCCCCATCTCGCATCTCCTATGCTCACATTCCTTCCATCATCCTCACCATCTCGTTGCTCGATGAATTTGCATGGATCTTCCTCGAAGTAAGCTTAAGCAAGCAATGAAGACTCAATCTCGTTCGGATCATCCGGTAGGGACTGCGGTTGAAACCTTTCACCCTTAGGAAGACCATCACCTTACCCTCACCTAACAATATCCCTTCATTTCAAGATCGGCATATTTGAAACCCGTTTAACCATCTCAAGAAGAAGAGGGACTATCCTTGAGACTCCCGTGAGTCAAAAGAAGATTGACCATTTCCAAGCTCAAGAACGACGGAAAGCAATGATCAATCCTGGGGACTAACTGAAATTCTCCTCTCTCAAAAAAAAAAAAACAGAGAGAGACAAAAATACAAAAAAAAAGAAGAGAATAAAAAAAAAAGAGAAAAGAAAGAGAGCTTAGTCCCCAGTGATCCTCTCAAAAGCAAAAGTCAAAGGATCCGGTCGTTACTCAAGAGGAGTCTCAGAGTGAATAAAGAGACAGCACGGATGTCCCTCACCACTACCTCAACCAACTCCGGCCATCCTCTCGATCTTAGAGGATATTCCCACTACCTTGACCAATTCCAAGCCATCCTCTCGATTTTAGAGGATATTCCCATCACTGAAACCAATCCCAAGCCGTCCTCTCGATTTTAGAGGATATTCCCATTACCATTATCCTCGCCTTTGGACGAAGCCAAAATTGACCTCATTCTTAGAGGCATCGAAGATGCAATCATGGATTCCCTCACCATAGAAATCCCAAACACATCCTTGCAAGCCAACCTCTCATCTTTAGAGGTTCAGCCAACAAAAAGCCCAGCTGACCTCTCATCTTAAGAGGTCATTGTATTCCGAATCACCCGATAGCCGATCGAAGCCCGGAACCCAGCCGTAGTTCCTACCGGATAACAGTTTCAGAACATCAGTCGAAGATTGTGCAAATTCCACCAGTTCATTCGACACTTCATGTGAGCATATTTCATATCTCCTCCGCAAACACTTGCCATGGACGTCCTACTGGGGCTTCACATACGTGTCTCCTATCGACACTTCAAGAGGACATGTTTTTCAATTCTCCAAATCCTCAAAATTATCAAAATTCTCAAAGGTCCTCAGATCCTCGAATTCCAACGTTCATTCTTTTCATTCGGGATAAGCCCGAACTACAGCGACCTGAGCTCCTCCCATGGAGGGGAACGTAGGCAACCATAACTGGTCCAGTCGAAATCACAAACAGATCTCAGAAGATCCGGTCTCCTCAAGGACCATTCCCTATATACTTTCCATTCTTCCGAGTTTGATTCTCGATATCAGTGGGCTTTCTCCTCAGGATTGATAAAAATATTTGTTCATATCAGCTTTGGTGGTTGAGTAACCCGAACATCAATAAAGGGTTTTAAGCAGCTTTGTGATCATCACGAATAAGACAAGTTTTCAAGTGTCTCGACAAGTCTTATCTTTCTACATCATAGGAAGATAGAGCCAAACACTGTTTCGGTCAGTAGGGGCTTCCATACACTTTTCCACACCTTGCGATGCTTATACTCTCCCAAAAGAGTTAAACCCAAAAGTGAGTGTGTGATACACAAATTTGGGATCCATTCCCATCCTTGAAGGATGTGCCCCTGCACACATACATTTCCGAGTCTTGTCAAGCGACTGATTGACTGCGGTTTGAAATGATGAGTTGCCTCTTTGGCCACGAGATGACTCTGTCCGCGATGAAGCTGCATGGAATTTCGTCAAGCAAGGGCTTTGGTTAAGGCATCCCACAGGCTCTCCTTACCAGATTTCCCACCAGGCTTGCTTTTCACTGTCAACTGGGGCTTCGCCAAGCCGGGATCGTTCTCTGCACTTTTTCTGCTGCTTGCTACCTCAGGCGCCTGACGCACCTCATCCCATCAGCAACGGACCTACTGCAACCAGTACTCCCAGGAGCGTCCCCGACTTGCCTAAGCTGCATCATATCATCCATCACTCATACATTTTCCCACCTTATGGGAGAGGGTCCACCTCATTATAAACACTTTTATCCCATACACGATCCCTCATAGCAACTGCTACATACATATCTGTTTGTCAAGCCGTGCAAAACCCTCTCATCCCTTCCATCCCCAGCTGAGATGGACTTGTGCAACAAAAGATTAATAATGCATAAGCAAAAAGTCAAATAAATGCAAGGTGCCTAGAGTGTTGTGTTTCCCCCCGCAGGGTACAATAGTCAAGTGATCGTAATTTGATCGTGAGGACTGCCCCTCAAATCACAATTTTGGGTAAGGATTCCAAGTCCTGCAGGTGGCAAACCCCACTTTTATTATCTTCATCAGGCCCACCACCTTCGGACTCATCAGCATCATCTGAAAGAGCCCCAGCTACCTCAACCTCCAGGCAATGCTTGCCAAAAAAAGAGCTCCAACTGCCCCAGTATCCAAGCAATGATGCTCACCAGCCTCAGTGACATTAAGGCATGTTTCGCACAGCGAGTTATCATCCAATGCCCATTCCCATGAGCACACCTTCATCAAGGTCTGTATGCACTGACACTTAAACAACTCTTTTGCAAAGACCATCCCGTGAGTGGCCATCCAGCAACTCTCATTTAAGCAGTTGCATCCTAAGACCCTCCGGCAGCTACATCCACCCCCGTAGGTACAATAACCAACTGAGCACCATCGAATCTTAAGGACTGCCCCTCGAAGCAAAAACCGAGACAAAGATTCCACATCTGTTAGTCTCCCCAAGAAACGTTCATCAGTATCATCGGCCCCGCCGCCAAAGCACCAGCAAAAGTATGTTCCCTAGCAAACAACATCCATGACTCCAAAGTCAACCAAATGTCAACAAAGACCGTCCCTCGCAATGCAAAATAGCAAGTCACCAGCAACAGTGGTCTAAGCCCCTCCGGCAGCTTATACCACCAGCAGCAACAGTAGCGTGAGTCCCCCGACAGCTATACCAATCCCCAGCAGAACCAACAGTAGCGTGAGTCCTCTGGCAGCTACCCTGCACCAACACCTAGATGTATGAGTCCCTCCAGCATCCACGAGGACCATCAAGCAGTAGCGTGAGTCCCCTGACAGCTACCCTGCACCAATACCTAGTGGTATGAGTCCTTCCGGCATCCATGAGGACCATCAAGCAGTAGCGTGAGTCCCCTGGCAGCTACCCTTCACCAACACCCAGTAGCATCAGTCCCTCCAGCAGCTGCAACCTTCCACGATCATCAGTCGTAGCATCAGTTCCTCCGGCAGCTACTGGTAAGCACAACACAGGTATGAAGCCATATCTCACTCAAACTTTCAAATCATCATGTCTGGTATTCTCAAAAAATCATTTCCTTCCGTTCATCTCGCACACCGGGTTCAGACGCCTCATAACAGTCTTCCAAAGGGTTCAGACGCCTCATAACAGTCTTCCACCGGGTTCAGACGCCTCATAACAGTCTTCCAACGGGTTTAGACGCCTCCTAACATTCTTCCAACGGGTTCAGATGCCTCATAACAGTCTTCCACCGGGTTCAGACGCCTCATAACAGTCTTCCACTGGGTTCAGATGCCTCATAACAGTCTTCCAATGGGTTCAGATGCTTCATAACAGTCTTCCATCGGGTTCAGACGCCTCATAACAGTCTTCCAACGGGTTCAGACGCCTTATAACAGTCTTCCACGGGGTTCGGATGCCTCCTAACAGTCTTCCACCGGGTTCGGATGCCTCATAACAGTCTTCCACCGGGTTTAGACGCCTCATAACAGTCTTCCACCGGGTTCAGACGCCTCATAACAATCTTCCACCGGGTTCAGACCCCTCCTAACATTCTTCCAACGAGTTCAGACGCCTCATAACAGTCTTCCAACGGGTGCAGATGCCTCCTAATAGTCTCTTTGGGTCAGACACCTCCGAATAGTCTGAATTACGACCGCCTTGATTCCCTCCCAGGGATACGTAGGAATCCTTTCTCCAAAGGTCCAGCCATCCGATCCCCCAGATCATTTGTCCAGCCCCCCGTCTTATCCTCTAGTCGCTCATTGAGATTGGGTCTTGTTTTATCGACAACCTCACTTCTTCCATAAGTGACATTGCCGAGGGGCTCTGTAAGTACGCCAATCCAATTCGCGACCCTTTTAGGTGCATTTTAATGTGATAAAATCGCACTAAGGGGCATTTTGGTAAATTCTCGGTCCGTTCCGAGACTTTCGGAAACATTTTATGAGTTTCTCGTGAAGGAAGTATTTTTTAGTATTTTTCCCAGACAAAAGGACCTACAGGGAATTAACTGCTTTGGGCTTTTAAAGAATTAACTCGGAATATTCCGGAAGCAGGTTTTGGCGTCAAAAACAGTTACGGGCGTGACCAGTCGTGTGACAACTTGAGCCATGGAAAAGTGAAGCATTGAGACGTGCGACATAATAATTCCAATCCCAATCAGCATTTAAATAAAGGATTTCGTTCATTTGTAAGGGGGTTCTCTCAAAACGGTAAACACCTCTAGCTCTCCTCTCTCTCTCTAAATGCAAATGGCGTAGCTCTCTCTCTCTCTCAGCATCTGCCTCACCAATCCTCCCACACTAAACCAGTTTTTCGGCGACCCACGAAGCTCCCTCACCTTTATCTACCCCTCTACCTCCAACTACAACCACAATCGCTTCCACCGTCTACTCTCTCTCACTAGACGCAAACATCGGTTTCCCCTCCAATAACGATCATCTTCCTCACCTTCACCCATCTATCTCCGGCCAAAGAAATTGTTTCTCACCAATTTCATCTCCCTAAATCGCCTCCCTCTACCTCAAATACCTTCCACACCGATCTTCTCTCTCCCAATTTTCCCTCTCAACCAAACAACGACCGTTCTCTCCCTCAACCTCAATTGAACGGAAACCTCACCGGAAACCTCACCCAATTCTCTCTAAATCCCCTGCTTCACCTCAACCTATCTCTCTCTATACAATCTCTCTCCTGTTTACAGTCCCTAAGCCATCAACCATCACCGTCGCAACCTCACAAGACAAATGCCAATTAAGTCCTCTCAATCTCCCTCGCCGCTCTCTGTTATCTACTCACAAATCCATCTGCACCATTTTCTCCTGTTCCAGAACCAAGTCCATTCAACACACACACATACACAAGCGTATTTGAAGCTTCACAGCAACTTCGATCGGCGAGTTCAAATTTGTTCCCGGAAGCTGATTTGAAGATCCTTCTACCTAACATGGTTTAAGGATTGTTGACACTACGAGGGTAACGACTTCTCCCACCTCTATCTCATATTTTCCATTTACTTATTTCATTGCAATTACTATTCCTTGGACTTGATAATTAGGCTCCATCCGCCTTCAATTATCAAGTCCCAACTGCCATCTCTCTGTTTAATTTGCTTGGTTTGGTATAATTGATATTCATGATGTGATTTCTTTGGATTTGTTGCTTATTGGCCAAGGGAGTGTGGATCTCCCTATATCCACGTCCCCTTGGTCAATTTATTGTGAATTCATTGATTTCTGAGTTGTTTGGGTGTTGTTGTTTGATTTAGATTGTTCTCTGCTGGATCTGTTGCTCAATTGTAAGATGTCTACAGATAGACATGTCGTGTCACGCGACACAACGGGCTATCCAAGTCCTGTGTAGCGCGACATAACTAGTCGCTCTGCAGATGTCATCCTTTCAGTTATAAGTTCTTCGTAGCATTGTAAGTGGGATGTGGCCTCCCACATTAAATGGTTCACAAGTTGTATCCCTCGCAGTTTATTAATAAAACAAAGCATTCTTATGCATTTTATTATATATCTTGTCATACACACTTCGCACACACATTTGGATGTCTTGAATGTTGAACATTGAAAGACTAGTCTACGGACGAGGCGTGTTGAGTAAACTATCGGTTCTTCCCAACATGTAATCTGACCCCCGAACCCATTTTCCCATTCAAAAAGGTTTTCAATGTTTCCTTAAAAACGGCGTGGCGACTCCTATTTTTATTTTTTCGGCGAGCGTTCATTCACGTGGGCATGCTGGAAGGTAAGTGTACTGCTTCCCGAATGTCTGCCCATGTGGCTGGCTTTTGTCCCAGTTGATTGTTGCGGCAAACGAATGTCGTAGCCTGTGGATTCTCCTTTAACATTTGTTGGAGATATACTTCCGTCTTTCTCTTCTTTTTTAATAGACCTTCCTTCTTCAGTTGGCCTTTTAGCTTGAGAACAGAAATGATCCGTTCCCAACCTCCCAGGACCCTTGGGATTCCAGTTTGGTTGATGTTGTGAGTTGCTTGGAAGAGTATGATTTTGTCATCTTCATTGCCGCTTTCACAAAGGGCTTGCTTCTCTCGGGGAGATAAGCGCTTGTATTCTTCATGCTGCTTGGCCAGGTATTCTCTGTGTTGTGCCATCCCATCTCCTAGGTTGTTTGGACCGTTGACCGCCATCCCTTGCCAAAGGGGGTTTGTAAAATACATTATTTGCTCTTAAATGATAAATGTGTTGATATTGATATGTGTTCATATAATTTGTATATTTTGTTGTAGAAGTAGCATTACATAATGATAATTGCGATTCGTCCTTATGAAGGACAAAGTTCGAAAGGAACAATACATAATGTGTACGTTCTTGGCGAGTCCAGTTCCCTCTTGGAACCCATTGCAAATGTTGCAAAGGGCAAATAAGGAAGCAACATTAGAAACATAGTGATGATTCGACAATATTGCTTGCCTTGTAATTGCCATCATGTTTAAAGGCTCTTGTGAAGAACCTTGAACACATGGAAACCGCCTTTTGTTCTAGCACACCGCACAAAGGAAAGGTTCCAAATGCGAACTAGGCAAAAGATATATGTCGTGGTGCAAGCTCTTAATTCATATGACGAAAAGAAGGAGCAATCCGCAAATTGTGTTAATGATTGACACAATAAAAGGGTTCATAAAGGAAGGAAAAGAAGGTAATGCAAAAGTTGCTAAACCTAGGACAAATGTTGTCATAGCCGAAGAGGATAAACCCAAAGTGTCTCAAAAGGATGCTTTTGCTATCATTGCAATAAGATTGTCATTGGAAGCAAAGTTGCAAGGCTTATTAGGAAGGCCTAAAAGGTGAAGAAGGGCAATATGATTTGCTACTACTTCAAGTATCTATATGATAGATATTTTCCTTTCGACTTCTTGTTCTTTGGGTATATGATACGAGATTGGATCCCACATTTGTTTAAATGTGCAAGGAACAAAGAATAGAAAGCTACTCAAATAAGGTAAATTAAACCTAAGCATGGGAATGGAGCAAGAGTTGCAACATTAGCCATAAGGGACTTATGAAGTCACTTTGCCTTGTGAAGTAGTACTTGTTTTGAACAAGTATGACTACGTTCCTGGATTTGAGTAGGAGTATTATTTCGTTTCTTAAATGGATGATGAAGGATATAATTTTCTTATTTTCAATAAGAAGTTTTATATTTATTTAATAATATGCCTTATTGTAATGCATATGTCATTAAATGGTCTTCATATCCTTGATGATGAGAAACAAAATAATATTGAAGATATCTATGATATAAATGGGAAATCTAAACCGAACAATATGAACAAAGCGTTTATATGGCATTGCCTTGGTCAAATAAATAAGAAACATATATCTAAACTCCATTAACATAGACTTTTAGACTCATATGACCATGAATCATTTGAGGAATGTGGATCTTATTTATTGGGAGTATTGACCAAACCACCCTACACTAAGAGTAGTGGGAGGGCTAGTGACTTATTGGTCATTATACATGAGATGTATGTGGACCATTAAGCAGCATTGGTAGGGGAAGATTTCAGTATTTCATCATATTTACCAATGACTTATCTAGATATGACTATGTCCATCCGATTGAAGTCCAAAGGTGAATCGTTTAAGATGTTTTAAACATTTCAAGATGAAGTAAAAACAATTTGGCAAAATTATTAAGTACTTCGATTAGATCGAGGTGATGAATATTTGAGCCAAGAGTTTGACAATCATCTCAAAACTATGAAATTGTTTCAAGAGTTGACTCCACACTGAACACCACTATGAATGGTGTGTCTAAAAGGAATTGAACCTTGTAGGACATGGTTCGTTCGATGATGTGTCAATCGAGACTTTCCTATTTCCTATTTCCTTTTGAGGATATGCATTAGAAATAATGCGGTTACACTGAATCGAGTCCCTACTAAATCGGTTCCTAAGGCCCCACATGAGATGTGGGATGGAAGAAAACTTAGTTTGTCTTTCATGAAGATTTGGGGTTGCGAATCTTATGTAAAGAGACTTGGCTCTTATAAGTTAGCACCAAATACGACAAGGTTATTTTCGGAATATTGATTTTACAAACACAGAGAGAACAACAATGTTTGTTTGCTCTACACGATTTGTTTCATGAGAAATAGTTTCTCAATAAAGAACCTAGTGGGAGTAAAATTAAACTTGAAAGAAGTTCAAGAACCCGAAAATAATATGGAACCAAGAGTAGAGACGGAACCAAGTTCACAAAGGAGTTGTGAAACCGGTTCAAGATGCACAAGTCCATCGTAGATTGGATAGGTTACGATCCGAACTCAAGAAATAGTGATTTCTCATTGCGGAAAGTGATGAAGTGGAAGTCATTGAGAATGACGATCCTACTTGCTATCAAGAAGCGATGTCCTCTCCTAATTTGGATAAATGGTTAGGAACCATGGAATCCAAATTACAATCCATGTTTAACAATCAAGTTTGGAACTTGATTGGGCTACCTAAAAGTGTAAAAACTAAAGGGTGCAAGTAGGTCTTCAAAGACCGACATGGATGTGAAGGTGTATACTTTCATGACTAAGGATTGTAGCAAAGGGATTTAGGTTAATTCATAGTATTGACTATGTTGAAACCTTTTTCGCCAAGCTACAATGTCGAAGTCTGTTAGAATTTCAATTGCCATTATCGCATACTGTGACTATGTGATATGACAAATGGATGTCAAACGACTTTCTTTAAATGGAAAGATTATTAAGGATGTGTAGAGTACACAACCAGAAAAGTTTGTCGATCCAAGCAACTCTAATAGAGTATGCATGTTGCAAAGATCCATGAGATGGGTTGAAGCAAGCTTAAAGGAATTGGAATCTTCGTTTTGATGAATTGGTCAAAGAGTTTGACTTTATCAAGTACGAAGATGAACCTTGTGTATGCATGAAATTCAGTAGGAGCATGGTATTATTTCTATTGTTTATTACAATGATATCTTACTCATTGGAAAAACAAGTTCCGACACTTAAGACTATTAAGTCTTGGTCAAGGAAAGGTTTCTCAATGAAAGATATGGGTGAAGCCGCTTACATCCTTGGTATCAAGATCTATAAAGATGGATCTAGAAGGATAAATTGGTTTGAGTCAGTGTTCACATTGACAAGATTCTTAGAAGAGTCTAAGAAGAGTAGCTTGTCAATGGATCATGGTACTTCTCTTAGCAATACTCATTGTCTTATGACAACCGATGAGCAAAAGGAAAATGAATGAAGTTCCATATGCTTCTAAGCATTTGGATCCGTCATGTATGCCATGATTTGTACTAGACCCGACGTCTCATATGCTCTAAGCATGATGAGTCGATA
>JAFEMH010007612.1:0-82524 GCA_022495995.1 Adenophora triphylla var. japonica
TGCAATAGCCGAGGATGATCTTAGGGTTTCGCCTAAGAAACCCAATGGATCTAGGAACTATTTCTTACTTTTCCACCTTAGTTATAATTATCCCATGATCAATAATCCCCTGCTGATGAACGTTGATTAGTGCACCTTCCGAGGGCCTAACTCAAAGGTTCTAGGGTGTGATCATCAATTAATTCTTTCTCTCCCCTCCTCCTTATGCATGATCCCGTTTCTCCTATCTATTCCTGTAAACACCGCACACAACCAACAACCCACATGCTAGAAAGACCGATTTGTCGAGCAATAGGAGTGATAACGCTTCTTCTTCTGTTGTAACTTGACCCCCGAACCCAATTAACTGTTTAGCCTTTTTTCAAAGCTTTGGGCTATATCAAAGTGGCGTGGCGACTCTCAAAGTTAAACTAATATTTTAGTATGGTTTAAAAGCGAGTCTCACTAAATGAATATCCCATTTCGATCCGACATTTTTATAATTATTTATTTGAAACTTCCGAATGCGCGTTGCATCGGGACAGGGTATTCACAGTGGCGACTCCGCTGGGGACTGTTTTGAAATCTTTTCAAACTAAGTGGGTCAGACTTTCATTTTCTTGTATGGTGTTGTATTTTTCGCCTTCTGTTTATTTTCTTTATTCTTAACTGTTGCATTGCATGCATGCATCTCATGTAAATAAAAATAAATCCTTTTCTTTTTTCCTTAAAAAAGAATTAGACTTTTTACCTCACACTACCACTAGAGTCCGTGTCACACTGCACAGACACCCCTTAACCCATCGGAAAAGCCAAAGTGCGGGAAGTGTGGTGATCATGTCGCCTCCCTTCCGAGTCTCACTTGGCCATCCACTCATCAGTGCGCTTCGGCTGCACGGTGGGAGCCTGAAACCTAACCCTTGTGTCACCCACTTTGCTAGGAACACACTCCATGTGACCGGTTGGCGCTTTATGATCTAGCTTTTTTATGTAGACAATTAATAAGGTCTTTGTGTTAAGTCACTACGAATCAATGATAAGTCAAGATCTATCGAGGAGATTAAAGGCACTAAAAAAATTGATTTCCTTTTAAAGAGGACGTGCTATGTAAGGTTGAGTAATATATTGTTAAAAGATTCTTGGCCTATCATGGGTTTGTGGTACTCTTTTTCATAAAAATCATGTTAAGTGTCTATACGCAGAAGGTTAGTCGTTAGGATCCACCACTTTTGATATATTTAGTTAGTCGCGAAAAAGGGGTATCCCTTCCAACCCTAGTAGGTCTAAAAGAAACAAAGCTTTTGTAAATAAAAAAATTCAAGCTAGTACCCTGCATTGAGTCAACCCTTCTCCTAAAGCCGAGTCTTTTCTCGGGATACTCTCTCTGGGCTAGAAAAGCTAAGGTCGGGCCGCGTTCTTCATTCAACAATGACAAACTCTTGCCTCCATCAACTACTCCAAGCACGCTCTGCTGCCTCTGCAACTCTGGCTCTACACCGGCCAACTTCAATGGAAGGTCCAGTCAATCCCAACTTCAATGACATTCCGCCTCGCTTCTCGGCACGCCTACTTTGCTTCGGTTTGACCATGAGGGTTGAGAAACTTGAAGAGCAGAATCGCACTTTGAAGAATCACAATCAAGAGTTGAAGGATCATTTTGTTGAGGAGCTCAAGAAAGGGGACACAAGGTTATTTTGATGGGGGAATGAAGTTGTCGATGCAAGATGAAACCGTCAATGCTCCTAATCCCGCCAACCCCAATGCACCTACCTTCCCTCTACCCAACTACGTTCCAAACAGCCTACAATAATGTTCCACCACCCATGTATGGGAGCTCGAGCAAATCCAAAAGACCTTATCAACCCCGCCGACACACCCAAGGACCACTTTGCTAACCTACCCCTCCCACTTTACCCTTCAATTATTCCGGCCACCATATTCCTACCTACTCCACCTCCCCTACCATCACTCAACCCCAACCATGCGTAACTCCAACATTGCTGCTGCACCCGACCGTGTTAGCATTGATTGAGCAAGTAAAAACATTGACCGAGCAAACGGGAAAGCAAGGTGTGTCCCCCATCAAGATGCTTAATCCGAGCAAAGTTGCACCCTCGCCTCAAGATTTTAAGATGCCCAAGATGGCCATGTTTGGAGGAGTTACTTGCCCAAAGACACATTTAGACAGCCTATACGTTGGCGATGAGGGCTAAAGATCGTACACCCGAGCAAATGGCAAGAATGTTCCATAGACATTGGAAGGGGTCAAGCTCTCCGTTGGTTTTTGAAGTTGAACGAGGAGGAAAGGGATACTTGGGACAAGGTTAGTAGAGTGTTTAAAAGTATCAAGCAAACATGGATTGGCAAGTTAATCGAGCCGATTTGGAGCACACGCTCCAAAAGAATGGGAGTCAATTTATGATTTTTACAAGCGTTGGAATGATAAGTTGAGCGAAATTCAGTATCCGCCCAAGGAGAATGAACAGAAGCAGATTTTTTACAAATGCTTGTTGCCCGGACACAAGTTGGCAGTTGGTAATGGTTATTTCCCCAATCTTAGGGAAATGGTAGATTCGGGAGTACGGTACGAAAGCGGCATCACCTGATCACTCCACCGAAGGACACCGGCTAGTAATAATTGCTCCGCTTTATAGAGCTCCCACCAACGCTATTCAGCAAAGAAAGAAAGAGCCAGTGGGGCAAGTAAATTATGTGCAAGGAGGAGTTGCTTTGGATGTTCAAGCTGTAATGAGGGGGAATAACAATGTTCACCGCGAGAGGGAAGTGTTTGACGATTTTGGAATGCCAATGGGCAAGGTTTTTGAAGTGCTAGTAAAGAAGGGCTTAGTCAAGCAGCTTGAGAATTATGAACCGGTAAACCCAAGGGAAGGCTTAGACGCTTCTAAGTATTGCCACTAGCACAAATACAAGGGTCACACTACCGACACGCCTTCAGTTCAAACGGTTAGTGCAAGACTTGATTCGGCAAGGCAAAGTAGAGAAGCCGAAGTCTCCAAATGTTGTGGGGAATCCTCTCCCTAACAATAGGATCCACATGGTGGAAGGTAATTTTATCAGTTTGGTAGAGATGGAAGATGCTTTTGAGAAACTGGGGCTGTCAACAGAGGAGGTATTATCAACTATTGTCAGAAAGGGATTGTTTGTGCCAGATTTGTCCGAGTATGCTGGTTTTGCTTTGAAGAGGGCTGTGCAGAAGCTCATCATTGAAGGGAAGATAGAGAATCCTAGTAAGATAGTTGGTAGTGATATTGCTATGGTAGAGGAAGACCTCACCGATCCAGCCGAGTCTGACAGGATGCATGCTGAGGCGCTTGTGTCGCTTGTAATTTGAGTTCAATTTATAAAGAATTTTCTTGTTATATGCCGTCTTTTGAGGAACCGCCCGTAGAAGTTGCCTCGTTAAATGATGATTATGTGGAAGAGAGTCCTAAACCTCTCTCGTTGGCCGAAATTCACGCAAGTATCCGACATGGAAAAGAATGGGGTTAATCTACTCACGAGGTCCGGAAGGGTATATCAAGCGTAAGATAAAGGGGCGAAGAAAGTCTTTGGTCCGAAAACCGAAGTAGTAAATCCCGATAAAGAGGACCCTATTCTCACTCAACCGAAGCTAACCCAAGCCAACATATCCTTATGGTCCTTGCTAACGTCCTCGTATGCTCACAGATGATGTTGGAACGTAATCTTGCCGCGACTTTGGTACCGTCTCGACACAAAGCCGTAAGATGTAACGCAGATGATCGGCAACATACACTTTGGGAATATCATCACATTTTCGCAGTTGGACATGCCGGAAGTTTGGGTCGGATCATAATGAACCACCGCACATTACTATTGAGGTCAACGGGAAAAGGTTGCCACGTATTTTCATTGATAACGGTTCTGCGGAACATACCGCCTTCCAGATGATGGACGTCCTTGATCTAAGTCCTACGCATTTGAGACCTTCGCTCATTCCGTGCGAGGATACGACTCTACTAGCCGGTCCGTTGTTGGGAATAATCGCTTTGCCTCTTACTATGCGGGACTACTACTATGATTGCCGAGTTCCAAGTCATAGACATACCTTCCACCTTCACCATGCCGCTAGGTAGGCCATGGTTGCATCGATGAATGGAGTCCCTTCCTCATTGCATCGTTGTGTGAAATTTCGCCGGGTGACCAAGTGACAAGCCATCTACAGCGATTTGGTAACGTCTCAAGGGTCAAGCACCGGGAAAGCCGGTCCTGCAAATTCAAGACGAAGAGGGTAGTTCAATGTTCGCCGGTTTTCGCCTAATAGCACAAGCACAAGTTTGCGCGGTAGACCTCACAAAAACATCTGGACAGAAAGTACGACCAGCTGTTAGAATGATGAGAAACATGGGATTTGTACCAGACTGGGCCGGGTGAGCATCTCCAAGGGCCTACGCAAGCAATGGAAGCTACCGATCATCGCAAAGAAGCACGGTTTAGGTTATGTTATTACCCCCGAAGATCGGGTCAAGAGAAAAGAATTGAAAGTACCTCAAGAGGGCAAAGCTACCCTACGAGAAGCCGTAGATGAGACCATACCGCCTTTCCTCAACAGCTTACTTTGTCAAGGAAGGCGAGGAGTTCTCCGCATGGAGTTTAACGAGCCTTGGTTCGATCACACAGTAGACTGCAGTAAAGGCTTTGAGATCTTCAGGGATACGGAGTTCGATAGGTCGAAGCCGAAAACGCTTCTCATGGATCCACGTCAAAAGAGAGGCAAGGTTGTCACAGCCCGTAGCCGGTACACCATCAAGACCGAAGATGAGTTGGCCGATCGCCTAGGGCAGGTATCTTTGGATGAGCCGTCTGGTCGAGGACATAGCAGCCGTAGGAGTCGAAGAATGGGATGGTCGACCCCAAGCACAAAGATTTGGGGAATCGAATATAGAAGATGATATGGTTGCAATACTGGAGGAGAGCATGCAGACAATGTTGATCCAAGGACGTTGGTGACACCCATGGTTGGAAAGTTCAAGAATTGGTGCGTATTTGGCGGACCCGTAGCCACGAAGGCAATACATGGTTGAAGAGCCGGGATTGATGCCTCCTCCCGCCGAGTCTCCCATTGGTTCCCCCAAGTCCTCTCGCTTTCTTCAGAGTCATCCGTTTTGTTTGAGTCTCGATGTGTTTTCTTTTGAGTTTGAGTCTTCCTCTAAGTCCGATGACCTCACGTCGAGGACTACGACTTAGTTGCAAATGTTGTTTTCCCTTTCGCTATGAATGAAAAGCTAGATCTTTCTGAGTATCCCCTCATAGCCAATCTTTTAAATGATAAATTAACTAAAAATAATGCTCAACTTAATCAAATTAACTTAGTTAATAATGATTCATTAGAAGAAGCGGACACACTAAACAATGAATACATTAAAGAAATTTCTAAGCAAGTTATCAATCAAAAGGAAGGTCGAGCCCAAGCTGCCGATGAGGTGTTATCATGTATTAATTTGGGAACGGAAGAGGAGCCGAGAGAGACACAGATTGGAAGCTTCTTCGAAGGGACTGAAAGGGAAGCGTTGATCGAGCTGCTTAAAGAATATTCGGATGTGTTCGCATGGTCATACAAGGATATGCCGGGGCTGGATAACTCGATAGTGGAGCACAGGATACCACTAGCACCGTACGCCAAGCCTCGTCGCGTAAATTGCGCCGCATTAAGCCGTAATGGTCTCTCGCAAGTTAAAGAAGAGATAGAGAAGCTCCTCCGAGTGGGCTTTATCGAGTTATTGAGTATCCGACGTGGTTATCTAATATTGTGACAAACAAGAATCGAATGGCAAGGTTAGAGTTTGTGTTGACTTCCGAGATCTCAACAAGGCTAGCCCAAAGGATGACTTTCCGTCGCCCAACATCGACATGCTAGTAGATGCCACCGCTAACTACGAGGTCAAGTCTTTTGTAGATGGTTTTGCAGCAGATATAATCAGTATCAAGATGGCGAGGCGCACCAGAGAAGACGGCTTTCACTACACCATGGGAACATACTGTTACACCGTAATGCCATTCGGATTGAAAAATGCAGGGGCTACATACCAAAGAGCGGTCACAAGATTATTCCATGACATGATCCATAAGGAGATTGAGGTGTATGTCGACGATATGATCATTCATTCCAAAGGGTCGACGGCCAAAGACTTTATTGACTTGAGGAAGTTCTTTGACAGCCGCGCGAGCACTCCATGCGTCCGAATCCCGCCAAATGTACATTCGGAGTTATTCGAGGAAAGGTCCCGGGTTACATGGTCACCGAACGCGGATTGAGGCGCATCCAAGGAAGATTCAAGCTATCATGGAGATGAGGCCACCACGTACAAAGGGAAGTTAAGGGATTCATGGGACGGTTACAGTACATAAGCCGCTTCATTAATCAATTGACTACTATGTGTGAGCCGATTTTCAGACTGATGAAGAAGACCGCAAGGGTAGACCGGGATTGGAAGTGTCAAGCGGCCTTTGAAGAAATCAAGAGATACTTGGTCAATCCCCTATCCTTCGCCCCCACATTCGGAGAAACCATTGCTCTTGTACCTAACAAGAATCGATACTGCTGGGGCTATGTCCGGCACAGAAGCCAAGGATTCTCGTGAGAACGCCGTTTATTTCGTTAGCCTAAGCCGCAGGGAGTGAGCTAAATTACTCAAAGATTGGAAAAGACTTGCACCGGCTAGTTTGGGTGGTTAATAAACTCAAGCACTACTTGTCAAGCACATCCGATTCTACCGGTGTCAAAGATGGATCCCATTAAGTATCCGTTCGACAAGCCGTCTCTCGTCCATGAGGTTAGCCAAGTGGTCCGCATTTGGGAATTCGACATCACCTATGCGCCGAGAAAAGCAGCTAAAGGGAGAGCCATGGCAGATCATTTAGCGTAGTTTCCAAGCACGTAAGAACAGGGCTTGAACCAGTAGTTTCCAGACGAGGGGATTTTCAGCCTTGATACGTAAGAGAGATGGCAACTATTCTTTGATGGGGCCGCAAACAAGAGAGGCAACTGAGTGGGAATCCTTTTGGTAGATCCCAAAGATGAGCACACCCCCATCGCCATCAAACCGAATTTTACAACCACCAACAACGCAGCCTGAATACGAGGCATGCATAGCCGGTTTAGAAGCACTTGGAGCGTAATGTGAAGGAGTTGGAGGTATATGGAGACTCGCCTTTTAATTATCAATCGACGTCTAAGAAGTGGAAGACTGTTGACCCCTACCCGCAGCAGTACTCGCATTCACATGGAAGAGCTAGTTAAGCAATTCAAGGAAGTGACATTCCATTATCTACCCAGAGACGTAAATAGATTCGCCGACGCTTTAGCTACACCGGCTTCTTTGGTCGAAATCCTCACTAATGTCTCAGTAAAACCATTCAGAGTTGGTCGGAGAGAGAACCCCGCCATCGCTACGAAGCCTACCGCCGCGAGATTCAAGCCGACATCGAGGAGAATAAGGATCCGTGGTACGCACAAATTTATGAGTATCTCAAGAAGGGTGACGTGTCTTTCTAGGAGACGTGAAAGCCAAAAGCTTGCAGTGCGTTGAAACGATTGGCCGGACACTTTGTTCTACCGGATAATATGTTGTACAAAAGGCATTACGATGGTCTCCTATTACTCGTAGACGCGAAACGGGCGTAAATGATCATGGAAGAAGTACACGATGGCTTATGCGGTCCGCACATGAATGCCGTAATGTTGAGACGTAAAATCACACGGTTGGGTTATTATTGGGTCACTATAGAAGCCGATCGCATCCAGCTTTGTGCGGAAATGTCCCAAATGCCAAATGTGTTCCAATCAACCATGTACCCCTCACGAGTTGTATAGCATGGTAACCCCTCGCCATTTGCGACATGGGGGATTGATGTGATTGGCAAGATTACACCGCCGGAAGCAATGGGCATTGTTTTGTATTAGTAGTCATGATTACTTCACCAAGTGGATCGAGGCAAAGTCTTACAAGGTGTTGACTTCCAAGAAGGTGGCACAGCTTCATTAAGGAGGACATCATGTGCATATGGGGTACCAAATGAGATCATCTCTGACAATGGGTCCCACTTTGGCGGAGATTGTGACAGACATCGCAGTTCAAGATTACTCCTAAGACAAGTCTTCCCCTTATAGGCCTCGCACCAACGGAGCAAATAAGCAGCCTAACAAAACGATTGGAGCGTATAATCGAAAGACAAAGAATTCGAGGTAGGGACTGCCCGAGAGATTACCGTTGGCACTTTGGGATATAGAACTTCCGTCCGCATGCCTACAGCGAAACTCCTTTTGCTCGACATACGGGATGGAGGCAAAGGTTCTGGCTGAGTTGGAAGTCCCGTCTTTGAGGATCTTATTAGAGAATCAAGTAGCGTAGTTGAATGGCTCCGCAGCCGATATGATCGCTGGCCACACTTGACGAGCGCAGACTCAAAGCCATGGAACACATCCGAGCCTATCAAAGACGGACAAAGAAGGGCTTTCAACAAAAGGTGCAGCCCTTAGACATTAAGGAAGGAGATTTGGTTTTGAAGCAAAGAACTTCCCAATAAGTTCAATCCTCTTGGGAAGTGGGCCCCTACATGGACTCGGCCCGTACGTGATCAAGAAGATATTTTCGTGGAGCAGCTTAAAATGGCGTATTTGGATGGCAACGAATTCAAGGAGCCCACCAACCTCAAGAAACTCAGCGCTACTATAATTAAGTTCTTCCTCCCCTCTAAAAAAAAAAATAAAAAAAAAAAATAAATAAAAAACGCAAAAGAAGCCCGCTAGATTGAAAACCCGTAAAGGGCGGTCTAGCAACAAAAGAAAGGGTGCGTTCAAAAGCTCGCTAGATTGAAAACCCGTAAAGGGCGGTCTAGGCAAAAGTTAGAGCAAACAAATAAAATAAAAATCGTCCCGCTTCTATCTTCCCTTTCTAAAAATAGTAGCTTGATGAAAATGAACTACGACGACCTGAGCCCCTTGGTTCTCATTGTAAAAGGGGAACGTAGGCGCCTTAATCTCGGCGGTCCAAAAAATAAATAAAAATCCAACTGCTTTTATTAAAGCAATAATTTTTTTCATTCCCACAATCAATGCATGATTTCACTTATTTGATGAGTCTAAGCTCGACTATACTAATGACTACATAACTTGCAAAAGAAACTAAAAAATTAAAAGACAAAATAAATAACTAATGTGTCTGCATGTGACTCGTGGGTGGATACTCTGACATATAGGTCTACTCCTTGGCACTAGGCCCCTCCTCTCCGTCCTTCTTCTTCTTGGCAGCTCGTCGAGTCGGTTTCTTCTTGCTCTCTCTCTTAAAGTAAGGCGAATGCTTCTTCTTCAATGGGGGAACCGCCTCGATCGCCTTGCCCTTCAACTTCCGCTCAATCTTCTTGGGAGGATGCTCCTCCACCGTGTCTAAAGAAATCCCCAAAGCTTCCCTCGTCTCTCGAGAAAACGGCTCAAGATATGTTAGGAATCAATCTCCGTCTCAAGTCATATAAGATCTCCCTCATCGGTCCCAAGTTTTCTTCATACCATGTCAAATAAGCGTGTGACAAATGAGTGCTAAGGGTCCGCTGCGCAAGATAAACTCGTGGCATCCCATGAGAACTCCATAAGCTTACCATCAAAACTGAAACACCAACGTCCATTGGAAGAACCTTGCGTAATCATCAAACTCAGAAGTTCCCCAAGTTGGAGGACGGATCTGCTCCATTCCATACTGACGAAGTACCCGCTCCGCATAGTAAAAAGCGGTGGTCTCAAAAGCTGGTACACGAATCAAGCATTGCCCAAGCTGAAGGCTCCGGATAAAGGAGAGACCCCAATGCTGTACTCGCCAATGAATCCTATCGGTATCCACCTCCGCCAAGTACATCTTCCACTCCCGCCCGATAAGCCGTAAAGCGGACCAACCTTCCTCCCCGCAACCGTGAAACCAAGGCTTGACACTCGAAGGGGGAATCTCTAGAACAAAAAGTCGATCCTCAAGACATGTGGTCGGGCAATTTGGCACTGCCCCTAGTCATGAGTGGAGCACCCCTAGCTATCTGAGATATACCATGAAGCGTCTCGCCCAAGAGAACCGGAACGATGCTCCTCCCAGAACGGGCCTGATCAACCATATCCAAGCATCCACTGGTAGCTACACCCACATAAGGAGAAAACAGAACCTTGGAAAACAAGCAGAGGGCCAAGCAATCCAAAGCAAAATCCGAGTCAAAGTCATCACCATGAGCGAACCTCCCCGGCAAATCACAGATATCTATGTCTACACCCTCAACCAAGCCTCTAGCCACAGCCGTAGGGATGCGCAGAAATTTAGCCACCCTAGTCACCAACGGAACTCGATCCTGAGGAACTGCTATCAAACCGACGTCTTCCCCTCCGCACAAAGCAAGAAAATCCTCATAGGTGGGTGTAATCTCATTGTAAGAAAAATTGAAGACGTGATTAGATTCGTCCCAAAAAGCAACTCGCAAAGATGTAGGAGATTCCAGTTGGGATGCATGGGCAAAAGGGACCAAATACACTTTACCCCAAAGCGTTTGTCAAAGGCATGACGAACGGAGCGAGGTACCTTAGATACCCAAACGGCCAAATCACTCTCAAAATTGCTTTGCTTCTCCATCAAAACAGAAGGGTGGGAATTCATTGTGTTGTTGTCCACGGCAAGAATAGAACAGTGCGAAAAAAAAGAAAAGAAAATTGTGCTTTGTAACCGTCGGCTGACAAGGGCTTTTATAGGGTTTGGTATTAAAGTCCGTACAGGAAAAGGACTGCTAGGGCAATCCGTGCAGGAAAAGGACATCAGAGGGCCGATCGACCCTCTCCAGGAAGAACAACCGCCGCCTCTCAGCATAAGGCCGATCGGACCTTTATATTTGGGCCGATCGACCTTTAAATATGGGCCGATCGACCCTTTGGTGTCTCAAAAGCGGCTCGCCACAAAGTTCAAAGATTCTCAGGCTGTGTATTTTATGTTGCTTTGTTACAAATACTCCCCTTAATTGTTCAATGCAGTGTACAAAAATAGATAATGTCCAAAAATAGAAAGTGTTCATAAATAGAAAGTGCTAACTTTTATATATTAAATCCATAGACTAGTACATAAATCAGCTTGCATACATGAGTGAGTCAAAGATAAAATATAGAGTCTGCATGCTCCTTTTTCACTACAGGTACTACGAAATGAAAAAGTCCTAATGGCCCCGACGGGAGGTCGAGGCACGACCTCGGGAAAATCCGGATGTCGAGCTACCATCACCATGAGAGCGCTGTCTCCACTGCGCCGGATCCACATCCACCGATCTCCGGATTGGCAGAAAGTGTCGACACCGCACTCCTCAAAAGCGGGTCAAGACATTGGTCTGCCTCACAGCCCGCACGTAAGACTCCCGGGTAACCTACAAAAATCAAGCGCGAGAGTTACATCACAGCTGAAATAATCAATGAATAAAGAGGAAAAGTAAGAGGCATACCCCGCCAGCACCGCCGGGAGGAAGCTGAGCACCCTCCACCTCATCGGCCTCTGTAGGTGCCAAGTCTACCCGCACCTCCCCGTCGGCCATATGCACAACGAAATGATCAGGAAATGGAGGCATATCCACTATCTCGGAGAGGTGCGGACCCATCGGCTCGGGAATAACCGGACCCTCGCTCCCCATACCAACAAATTTCTCAGCCGCAGCAGCCCTCCTCACCACCTGCGGTGATCTCAAATAAAGCGCCACAAAATCCGCATAGTCCAGACCCAGCTGGAACTGAGGAGCAGGGACCCCAAACAGATACTCATCCCTCCTAGGCAACCGGTTCGGATACCACATGTTCTCGGAGGATGTTGGGGCGCGTAAAGCGGAGCCCACGCATAGTGCTGCCTCGACACCCGCTCGCCCAAATACATCTCATCGCCAGCAGCCCGACCAGAATCATGGAAGCAGCCACATCCCGAACGCGCCAACCGTCTCGTAAGCCTCAGTGTCCAAGGATAGAGTAAAAACTCGGTCCTACTAGACCATCAAGAACGGCCCTCAAATCGGATTCACGAACCGTCTTCGGATACCCTCAATCCAATTTTCCTTCCTCCAGTACCGCAAAACGGGCACATCCCGAGTCTGGTCCCGTAAAGTGAACGGCGCAACGCCGAAAATCTCATAAACCCAGGCCTGCAAAAGACACGAAGGACTGATATTTACAAAGACAGAAAGACAAGTAACAAGTAAAAAGACAAGAAAAGTGATGAAAGTAGGCATACCTCCGTAACAAACCGAAAGGCATCAAAAGAAGAGGTGTTGGACCTCGAAACAAGATCAAGAGCCCTGCATGACAGCCAGCCAAGCCGGCCCCTCCCCAAGAGATGTCCCGCACTAAGCTCAAGTCGACAAAGCACCCAACAAGGAGAATCTCGCATACCGGGCCCGAGTTGGGAAAAAGGGCCACCGAAAGACCGTACCAAAGAAATCCTGACGAGCGCGTCCAACCCATACTGGCCAACTCTGTACTGATCAATGGCGGCCATGACAAGCTTATACAGCCTCCCCGCGTCTACACCGAAATTTCTGCTCGAGCCTACGCTAGCGCCAAACAGCTGAATCTGACGAGCCTTATCAGAATGAAGGGTCTCATCAAAGGGCAGTGCTACGTCCGTAAATCTCAATCCGGTAAGGACGGCGAAGTCTGTGGGAGTGATCGTGGCCTCACCCCAGCTCAGATGAAAAGTGTGCGTCGTGTCCCACCAAAACTCCCGACACGCCTTCACCACTGCCGTACACTTCCTAGTATGGCCCATCAGCGAGACCATGTCAAAAAAGGGACCCAACCCCAAGCTCCATACCCTCTCACGAGGACTACCCTCACCAGCCGGCAGAAGTGCCCACAACTCACCAACCGCTCTAAGGGAGCTCCGTCCCTTCATCTTCTTCCCCTAAACAGGTAAACACAGCAAAGGTACGTGTCATTACTCGCATTTTAAAATAATAAATATTTCGTACATGCATAAAATATTCTGTTGTTAAAATAAAAATTCTTTACCTTTATCCCGACGCGGGAACGAAGACCGGTGGATCCGTGATAAGTCAGGCCCGCATAGAAATCAGACTGGTTGTATAACATAAAGTGCAATCTCGAGGGCCGATAATTGCGCGAAGCCCGCCGCCTCCGAGCCTCAACGCCCCCACCAACATCACTCCTATCGCTCTCCCCGGCATTAGGATCGCCTTCCCCTTCATCATCATCACCACTATCACCATTGCCGCCACCAGGACCGCCGTGTCCGCCGCCGTAATCGCCACCAGACCGCCGTGTCCGCCGCCATTTCCACCATGGCCGCCGCCACCATTGCCGCCCCGTCCACCACCGTGTCCACCATCAAAACCGCCCCATAACCACCATCATCACCACCTCCATAACCCCCATAACCATCATCAAAACCTCCACCCATTTCGCCATAACCGCCCTAACACTACCGTAACCATGGCTCCCTCCTCCACCATAACCACTAGCGTAAACTCCTCCGCCATAGCCATGAAAATCACCACCATACGAGCCCAACGAAGGATTCTCCGATCGGTTGAGCAAGAGCTCCAAAGCAAGAACATCGGGATCCATGGCAAGCAAGACCTTAACACAACTCCTAAGACAAATCAAGAGAGCTTGAAGGAATTTTCCGGCGAGAGCTTTAGGAAGAAGAAGAAGACGTGAAAGAGAGAAGAAGACGGACGATTTTTAAGGCCGATCGGCCGTAAAATCTGGCCAATGGGGTGAAGGGCCGATCGGCCCATCATTTTGTGTTTCTTCGGGGCCATCGAACGGCCAGGATTTCATCTCAGCGACACAGATCCGCGTCAATTCTTCTCAGCCAATCAGAAGGAAGGTCCGATCGGCCCTTCCCCTTCCCCTCCTGACACGCGTCTCCTCGGTCACATCGGTTGACCAGGTTATTAAATAACCTCCCCCTTTTTTCAAAAAATCCCCTTTTTTCAAAAAATTCCCCTTTTTCAAAAAAAATTCCCCATTTTTCGAAAAACCCTCCGTTGCCAAAATAAATTCTTTTTATTTTTTAACCCAAAATCCTTTTGCTTTATCATTTATAGTTATTTCGGGGTGACTCCCACAGAGTCAAAATTATTCAATTTTTGGGGTGACTCCCGCAGAAGTCAAAATCACAATTTTTGGGGTGACTCCCGCAGAAGTCAAAATCACATTTTTTGGGGTGACTCCCGCAGAGGTCAAATTTTTAAGGGGTGACTCCCGCAGAAGTCAAATTTTTAAGGGGTGACTCCCGCAGTCAAATTTTCACAAGGGGTGACTCCGCATAAGTCATTTTTTCACAATTTAAGGGGTGACTCCCGCAGGTCACCACAAGGGGTGACTCCCGCAGAAGTCATTTTTTTCACAATTTAAGGGGTGACTCCCGCAGAAGTCAAATTTTCACAAGGGGTGACTCCCGCAGAAGTCATTTTTTTCAATTTACGGGGTGACTCCCGCAGAAGTCAAACTCTCACAAAACTTTTGGGTAATTCCCGCACAAGACATTCCAAAGGACTTTCGCGCAGTCACGTTCTTCACATTTCAGTGACTTTCATATAGTCACATATTTCCGGGTGATTCCCGCACAGTTACATTCCAGTGACTTTCGCGCAGTCACGTCTTCACATTTCAGTGACTTTCATATAGTCACATATTTCCGGGTGATTCCCATACAAATCGCGTCTTTGGTTTGAGACGTTGCACGTCCAACATTCTCGGGTACTAAACGCCCACTCTTTCAAACTACGACTTGGCTTGATTCCTTTTGTGATACGTAGGTAGCCCGACGTGGGTCCAGCCGCTTGACCTACCTGGTCATCTTTTTTGTGACTCAGCTCGAGTCCAACCCTTGCATCCGCAAAATCATTCTCTTACCTCCTGAAATCCCTTTTTTCAGGACGGATCCTATTTTTTCTATCGTCGACCCCACTTGTCTTACAAGAAGCGTCGCCGAGGGGCTACTGTTAGTACCCGGTCCGAAAAAAGGTATTCTAAATACCTGGCCCGGTGTAATTAAATAGAAACCCTAAAATCCCTTAAACCAATCGGTCAACCCCGCCGTCATTTGCCTGCGTGGAAAGCACGCCAGGTCAAAGTGCCAATCGGCCCTTTATTCGCTGTATGGCCGATCGACCCTTTTATTTGGTGCCGATCGAACCTTCAATCATTGTGCCGATCGTCCCTCTATTCAGTGCCGATCGACCCTTATATTTAGGGCCGATCGACCCTTCAGTTGGCCCAGCCCAAGTACCGAAGCACTATAAATAAGTGTGACCGGTTCCCCAATTTCGACACACCATTCACTCGGGAGAAACGAGACTACTCTTGTTTTACCCACAGTTCTTCCTACTCTCTTCGAATCGCCCTAGATTCGACCCCAAAGTCTTGCTACAATTGGTAAGACTCTTTTTAATATTTTTTGTTCTTTATTATTATTGTCATATTATATTTGCATGTTTATTGTTCCTTTATGCTAGATTTAGGACTGTTTTAATATATTTAAATATGCAATAGCCGAGGATGATCTAGGGTTTCGCCCAAGAAACCCAATGGATCTAGGAACTATTTCTTACTTTTCCACCTTAGTTATAATTATCCCATGATCAATAATCCCCTAAGGATGAACGTTGATTAGTGCACCTTCCGAGGGCCTAACTCAAAGGTTCTAGGGTGTGATCATCAATTAATTCTTTCTCTCCCCTCCTCCTTATGCATGATCCCGTTTCTCCTATCTATTTTCCTGTAAACACCGCACACAACCAACACCCCACATGCTAGAAAGACCGATTCGTCGGGCAATAGGAGTGATAACGCTTCTTCTTCTGTTGTAACTTGACCCCCGAACCCAATTAACTGTTTAGCCTTTTTTCAAAGCTTTGGGCTATATCAAAGTGGCGTGGCGACTCTCAAAATTAAACTAGTATTTTAGTATGGTTTAAAAGCGAGTGTCACTAAATGAATATCCCATTTCGATCCGACATTTTTATAATTATTTATTTGAAACTTCCGAATGCGCGTTGCATCGGGACGGGGTATTCACAACAATGAGGAGTATTCTGGGACAACTCACTGTTTTCAACTTATGCATATGGATTTAATGGGTCCAGTTGAGGTAGATAGTTTAGGAGGTAAGAGATATACTTTTGTCATAGTTGATGATTTTTCTAGATTTACTTGGGTGTATTTTTTGAAAGAAAAATTAGAAACTTTTGAAAAGTTTAAAGTCTTACATGCTAAAATCAAAAACATGTTTTGTGCTCTTATCACACGAATAAGGTCTGATCATGGAACGGAGTTTGATAACTCATTATTTTTTACATTTTGTGTATTAAAAGGAATTAAACATGAGTTTTCTGCTCCTAAAACACCTCAACAAAATGGGGTGGCTGAAAGGAAAAATAGGACCTTACTTGAAATGGCACATGTGATGTTGTTCTCAAAAAGAATTTCAAAAAGATTTTGGGCTGAGGCCTTAAACACGGCTTGTCACACGGCCAATAGAGTTTTTCTAAGATCTTGTACTACAATGACACCTTGTGAAATTTTGAATGGTAGGATACCAAAAGTTCATTATTTTTATACGTTTGGGTGTGTGTGTTTTGTTCTAAATGATCTGGGATTACTTAGATAAATTTGACTCTAAAAGTTATAAGGCTATATTTCTTGGGTATGCTCAGGATAGTCGAGCATATAGGATTTATAACCATAGGTTAAAAACCATTCAAGAATCAGTTAACGTTGTTTTTGATGACTTAGCAAGTGTTACAGGTGATGGAGTGCAGGAATCTCCTTTGATATTGCTGGAAGAGCTAGAGGAACAAAGTAAAGTAAGTGATACCATGGGTGCTGACCAGTGTGTTGCCACTGAAGGGATAGCATCTCCGGTATCACCTAAGAACAGTCCAGCAACTGAAAATGACGAACAGTCTGATGATGATGCTCATGTGCATGAAGACTTAAGAAGGGATCCACCAGCTAGGATCAGAAGAAATCATCCCTCTTCTCAGATTATTGGAGAAGCAAATGAAGGGGTTCGGACAAGGAACAATGAGCCCTTTAGTAACTGTGAAATGGTGAGGTATGTGTGCATGCAGTGGCGGATCCAGGATTTTTAAACCAGGTGGGCTTGATATTCAAAAATATTGTAAACAGTAACAACCATGAAAAATAACTTGATTGATCCAAAAAAGAAGTTACATATTGTCGATGACTTAACGAGTTTTAAACATTACATACAAGCATATAAAAGAGCATAAGCTAACTAAATCTAACTCTACGAGTCCCTAAAGCCTCAAACTCTTTAATCACCTCGTCGTTGCTAATACCTGCAGCATATTCTTTCTCGATATGAAGTACCATACAATCACCAAGAAACCCATCATCCATCTTGTTTCTAAGTTTATTCTTGATAATGTTCATAGCCGAAAATGCTCTTTCGGTGGTTGCGGTAGAAACAGAATAGTCATAACTAAACAAATCAACTCAGTAAAGCATAGGAAATAATATTGGCTTCCTTGTTTCAAGCTAATGTTCGGCACAAGTCTGCAATAGATTCCAACTTCTCAAATTTTGGATCCTTACGCATCACTCTCTCATAAAATGGACACTCTAATTCTAGAGCATACATTTCAGTATCATCAAAGTCCCTAGGATTAAACTTCTTTGCATGATCACATACACCATCACGTGAAAAATTTCTAAAGTTATCACGAGGATCCAATGTTGAGCTAAGTATAAGAAGTTCTGATGTTTGGTCTGTGAATCTTCTGTCCAACTCACTTAGCTGAAGATCAAGTAGAGCATTGAATACATCAATACGGTAATGATGTTCAATCGTAATGAAATCTCTTTGTTGACAAGCGCGACCCGTACCATCCTTGTAACGAGCACTCATATCAGGCATATCAATATCATGCTTGAGACAAAAAGATTCTACATCACTTAACAAGTTTTCCCAACCTTCTTCCCTCATCTCTTGAATAAGTGATTTTGTATGTCCAACAAAATTCATTGCATCCACAAAGTCAATGATTTAGATTTTAGCTTAACACACCTAATGATTTAGATTTTAGATCAATTATATTCAAATCATGTTATAAGAAAATAAACAAAATATAACGATCTATAACTATAATAAATAAGTAATTTATATTTGTAATAGGCACAGAACCCCCTAAATCAAAAACTAAATATCTCAAGAAATCATTTTGCTCACTCCATTATACTAAATGAAATTGCAAGCACAATACAGAGCTATTCAATGGAGACTGAAGGGGTTACAAAACGAAATCAATCTACCAAGCACAATACAGAGTAACAGAGTTACAGAGCTATTCAATGGTCATTTTCAAAATGAGTATTCAAGAATCAAGAGCAGTTCTGATTATGAAATGGAATAGCCAATAAAATGGGTCAAACAAATTAAGCATCAGAATCAGATGGAGGAACTTAGTTTCAAGCTTGAATCCAGTTTAAAGCAATTAAGCAAGCAAGTTACACTAACAAGCACAATACAGAGCTTTCACTCACAAGGTGTTTTCCAAGTAAAGAGAGAAAATCAGAGGAGGATTAAGCAATCAAAACCTGTAAGGGAATCCGGAATCCGGTGATGATGGTGAAATTCGGCGGTCGCCGAGGGCGGAGAAGAGAGGGAGGGGACCGCCGCGGCGGTCCAGTCTTGCGTCAAGGCGTTGCGATGAAGAGAGGGAACTGCTGAGGTGAGGCTGAGTGATGAAATGAGGTTTAAACCTTTGGTATTCATTAAAACTTGCCGTGTAGTTTTGGGTATAAAAAGAAAAAAAAATTATGTGGCGTGGGAGAGAATAGCGTGTCTTTGTGGGTATAATAAAAATAAATTTTTTTTTTTACTAAAAATCTGGGGTGGGCTTGAGCCCTACCCACCCCTTACTTGCATCCGCCCCTGTGTGCATGTCTACCACATACCATAAGGTAAAATATCCCTATTTTGTTTCCTCTTTAGAAACTAAAAATGTTTTAGAAGCTTTAAAAGATAATTTTTGGATACATGCTATGCAAGAGGAACTTGAACAATTTGCACGTTGTTGGGTTTTATGGGTCCATGCGCAGCGAAATTAAGCATCTAAATATTACAAAACCCAAGAGACCTAAGATCCGTTCTATACGATTAAATTGAATTCCTATGAGATATAATTAACCAACCTTAATTGCTTTCCGTTCTTGAGCTATCAACAATTATCAATGTGATTTTGAATCACAAACTTCGATCATCAAGACTTGAATCTTCAGATTCGAACTCTAGGCCTTGATCTTCATACGAGCGAAGACCCTCTAGTAGTATCCACACCTTTGAAAGAACCAAGAACAATTCTTGATGATTGCTAGATCCTTAAACCTTTGAAGAATATTGAGAAACCTTTGTTGTAATTTTTCCTTAGAATATTCGGCTATCAATTAGGGTTTACAGACTAATATTTATACTACATTAGTATTAGAGTTTGTGACCTAATCGTATTAGGAAACAAGTTGTAAACCGTTTCTGTGGCTTAATCTGTCGCGCGACCAGACGAGTCCTCTGGACAGGATCTATCGCGCGATGACTTATGCCTGATGAGGAACTCTCAATTTTCTTCCTTTGGTTTAACCAATTCATTCTAGTTGTGTGTGACCCAATAGGATTATATTATGTTGGCAATGAGCTCGATCATATCGACCCTCATAAAACATAAGCGGACTCTAGCAAGCCATTATGTCTACCCAATTAATATAACGTAAGAGTTCACGTTTCCAATGGTACACTTCCATTTCTCCCTTTGTCTCACGATGTTATATTGAACACGAGTCATGTTCCACGTCAACTTGTATTTGTTTAATGCTTTCTCGTTCTTGAGTATAATGATAATCCAATCGCATTGGGGTATGACCATACACTTTCATCATTATCACTCATCGAGGGGCCCAAGCAAAACATCTCTCTTTCGAGGGACAAATTCCATCTTGACTTATCATCCTTCCCATCATGAATCTGATCATGCCAAAGATAGCCTTTATAAATATCGTGTTAAGATATCATTTGACTAAAATCAAACATAACTTTCATCATATGTAAGGTCATGATAATCTCAGGTCTAGAGACTAAATGAAGTGACCATATGAGATTTAATTATGACATTTGACCATGACATAAATCTCATATGGGTCAAGTCCAGTCACTTGTTCACTAACAAGTACCCATAAATTTAATGTGCATCTCTATGCATATAATCATCATATGATTATCCATTAACATTTATACTAATTATTCACTTAATAATTAGGGATGAAGATTATTATAATAAATATGCAAAATATATAATAATCAAATAATAAACTTTCTCTATAAACAAGGATAAAGATGATACATAACGGTTTTAAGTTAAACATAACTAAAGCCTAGGGCATTACACCAACACTCGTAATGAAGTTTGGTGTTTAGTACCACGTCCCATTAACACTAATGTGATTGGTACAAAATGGATTTTCAAAAATAAATCAGACGAGCAAGAAAATATTGTTAGGAATAAAGCTCGTCTCGTAGCTCAAGGTTACACCCATATTGAAGGTGTTGACTTTGATGAGACTTTTGCTCCCGTTGCTGGAATAGAATCCATAAGACTCCTCTTGGCAATAGCTTGTTATCTAAAAATTACCTTGTTTCAAATGGATGTTAAAGCTGCATTTTTGAATGGTTATTTAAAAGAAGAAATTTATGTTGAACAACCAAGAGGATTTGAAGATCCTCGTCTACCAAACCACGTATATAGACTTGATAAAGCCTTATATGGGTTGAAACAAGCTCCATGTGCGTAGTATGGTATCTTAACCTCCTTTTTACTTGATTATGGTTTTACAAGAGGTGAAGCAGATAGGACTCTATTCATTCTAAGGCATGGAAAAGAAACAGACATTGTTCAAATCTATGTTGATGACATAGTCTATGGCTCTACTCCTCAAACTTGTTTAAATGATTTTGTAGAAGCTATGACATCAACATTTGAAATGAGCATGATTGGTGAGTTAACATTCTTTCTAGGCTTGCAGGTGAAACAATCAAGTGAAGGAATATTTATTTCTCAAAGCAAGTATGCAAAAAGCCTAGTGAAATGATTTGGGTTGGAGGGGGCAAAGAGTTCAAAAATCCCTATGTGTTCTTCTCTTAAACTTGGTAGAGAGCAAGTAGGTGAGGATGTTGATCCTACTTTATATTGTTATATGATAGGTAGCCTTCTCTATCTCACTTCTAGTCGTCCTAATATCATGTTTAGCGTGTGCATCTGTGCACGTTATCAAGCCAATCCTAAAGTCCCCCACCTTAATTCTGTCAAAAAAATAATTAAATATGTTTTGAGAACAAGTGAATTAGGGATTTGGTTTAGTAAGGATACTAACATCAATTTGGTAGGCTTTAGCGACTCGGATTGGGCGGGGGATATGGATGATAGGAAGAGTACTAGTGGGGGGTGTTTTTACTTGGGTAACAATTTAGTTTCATGGTATAGTCGTAAAAAAAATTGTGTCTCTCTTTCCACGTCTGAGTCTGAGTATGTTGCAGCTGGTAGTTGTTGCTCATAACTTATTTGGCTAAAACATATGCTAGATGATTATGGCCTAGAGAGTAATTCCTTGACTATGTACTCTGATAACTTGAGTGCTATCAACATTTCAAAAAACCCTGTTCAGCATTCTCGTACTAAGCACATAGATATACGTCATCATTTTCTTAGAGATATGGTAGATAAAGGCCTAATTAACATTGATCATATTGATACTAAGTATCAACTGGCTGACATCTTTACCAAGGCTTTAGACCACGAGAGATTTTCTAGTTTGAAAAGATCTCTTGGTCTTTGTAATCTCTAAGTTTGTTTGTCAGTGATACCCCAGGTGATGTTATCACTCAGGGTAACACTTGTATATTAGTGTATTTTTTCTCTTTATTTTAAAAAAATGCTTTTATATTCTTTTAATCTGGTTGGCTTAGTTCTAACTGTGGCACATGCTGACCTTTTTGTTATGGTAGGCTATTACTTAGGTTAACATGTTCGATATCATTCCCCTTAGTAAGCTAAAAGTGACAAAGTCACTAATATTTTTTTATGATAAATAAAAGACAAAGGCAATAATTCCATACTATTCTCTCGAGCTCGGGGCACGGTGTTCGCAGCAACGATATTCTCTTGCCAATAAGAATGTATGAGGTGATTTATGCTAAGTATTAGGGACATGGAGTTCGCTACTACAGTGTACCCTACTTGAAAGGCATAAATCACTTTATCTTTACACTTGAAATAAAACTTGAACCATGGAGCTCGTTACTACGATGCTTTCTTGTTTAAAGAAGTGTATAGATCTTTTATAACAAGCAATGTACTTAAAAAATATATATAGACTTATAATGCCTAAAGTGCATGAAAATTGCTCAGCTTGTTATGCCTTAAGTGTCTGAAAATGGCTAAGCTTGTTATGCCTAAAATGCTTGAAAATGAAAATATTTATCAAGGGGATTTATATCACATGTGTGTATCCTAAGTGTTACCCTCATTGCCTTAACACATTACTGTGTGCTATATTAATTTTTTTTTCGTATTTTCGAAATTTTTTTGATTAATTTTTCAAAATCTGAAAGTCTTTTTAATTAAAGAGCTTACGATTTTGAAAACGTCTTCAACAAGTTTCCTTTATCCTTGGTAAACATTGTTGAGTAACTAACTCATATGTATTTTGATTTTGTATTCATAATTTTCAGACTTAGTTACAAATATTGTGTTTACTCTTTATTTTTCGTTATACTTAAAAAAAATTGTTTAATTTTTATTTTTTTAGCAGTCGTGTGGTTTTTGGTTTGTTGGGGTTTTTAAAAATGGGTGGTTAGTTTGATTTAAAATATGTGGTTAGATTAATTAGGAGTTGTTTTTTTAATAGGGATATGGAGAGGGTTTATAGGGTTTAAGTTAGGATGGGATTTAAATGTCAAATCAACTTAATAACTTTGTTCCCTATCCACTTCTTCCTCTTTAATCTCCTATTTTTTCTCTAACCCCTTATCTCTCTCTAACCGTTACTCTCTCTCCTCATTTAACCCCCCTTTTCAGCGTCGTCGTCCCTTACTCCCAACCTAGGTCAAAATTCTTCCATAAAATTTCCACAAAATCACCATGGCTTCTCCATCCAAAACCAACATCGAACCCTCAAACACTGACCAAATGGACATCTCGCCACGTATTGCTCCCTCTATAGCTTCTCGTGTAGCCATGGAAACTTCTCCCATGATTACACCAAGCTCTTCTCCTCCAATAATGGCTGTAGTTCCAGCCGCTGCCCTATATCCTCATTCGAACATTGCATTCCCAAAGTCACCCTCATTCCAGCCGAACCAAAAGAGAAGAGGAAAAGAAAAGCTCCCTTGGCCAAATTGTCTCCTCAAGTTGCAAAGAGGAGGTCCGCCAATCAATCAGGTCAATCACGTCTAAAGCTACATCAACTACTACCTCTGATCCGGTTGAAGTCTCAGAAAGCTCCTTAAAATTGTCATCACCTCATGTGAGTGACGAGAATTTTGATGCAAGAAAGGAGAAGGAACCTTCTGTGGACTCATTTGAAGCTTGGGTAGATGCTGAAGAGGAGGAAACATTGTCTGATTTTCAGAAGAGAAAAGGCAAAGCCAAAGTTTCTGTAAGTGCTACCAAAGGTGCTACCAAGAAGAGGATATCATCTGAGGTAACACATGTCCCCTCCTATGTTCCTACACAATCTTCTCCTAGTGATAATGAATTATCTGGTGATGAGTTTAGTCGAAATGAAGAGGGTAAAGTTTTTCCAAAACCATTTCTTACTTTAGAATTTTATAAGAAAGAAAACATGGAGTTTTGGCTTAATAATTAAAGTAAGAAATTGTTAAAAGAAAAGCATATTGTATTGATGAGGGCCAGTTAGAAAAGGAAGGGATGGTTCAGTTTTTGAAGGACGGGAATTTTTTTAAGGCAAATAACCATGCCTCAGTTTTTGTTGAAAGTGTTGTGAGAAACTTTTTTGCTAATCTTCATGCTCATTTGGATAATGAAGGATCTGAGAATTTTGGGAAAGTTTTTGTGAGGGGTAAGGTTTATTCATTTACTCCAGCTCTTATTAACAAGGTTCTAGGCCTCCCAAATTTAGATGACGAGAGCATTAGGGTTAATAGGGATTAAATGGTCAAGCTTCTCACTCACCACAAACTTCAGTCCTGGCCTTTAAAGGAAAAACATCATGCTTCTAGGCTTACTTCTCTATACTCTGTGCTTCACAAGCTTTGCATCTTCAATTGGCTCCCTACTAAGAATGAACCTATTGTTACATTGGAGCATGCTAATGTTTTGTACAGATGGGGTAAAAACCTTAGGATTAACTTTGGAAGATTAGTGTTCAAACACTTAGCCTCATGGGGTAGAAAGAAAGAAATGAACATTAGCTTTTTCCCCTATCCTTCTTTGATCTTCAAAGTCTTAGTTTTTCAATCCTTGCCTATTGAAGCCTCTGATTCTTTCACCTCTGAACCAGAGTATTATACCAATGATCAACAACTAAAAAAGGGTAACAAGTATACAAAAGATCTTCCTTGGAAAAAATCTGATGAAACTGCCTCTGTTCTTCCTGGTACTATCTCACGTGATATCCCAAGTGCTTCCCAGGTGTTGCCCCTAATACTTTTGCAGGAACTGATGCTGCAAGTATTCTGTCCAATATGATAAATCTTCTGGGCAACACTTCTCCATCAATCCCAAAGACGACAGTGCTGAATTTCTTGCACAAACAATCAAGTGCAATGGGAGAACTCGTTAAGGGATGGGCCAATCTTAAGCAGGCTACTGATACTTTCATTGATGATATTTTTTCCTAAACAGGGTGAGGATGTGCTGCTACTACAACTTCTGGAGCTGGTGCTACTGTAGGTGCTACCACCAGTGCTAGCCCAAGTGATGGTGGAGGTGATAGGGAAGGAGATCAGGAGGAAGAAGAAGAAGATGAATTTGAAGAAGAAGAAAGATGAATACCTAAAGGTTGATAAACCTGGAGGTTGATGTTGCCACTACTGTGTTGGTGAATTTGGTTTGTGGTGTCCTAAACAATTTCTTTTTATTTAGTGATGTGTTTCCTAAACAATTTACTCTTATTTTGTTTATGTTGGTGGCAAAACACTTTAGATGGTTTGTTTAAAACTTTAATCGTTAGGTTGTTTTGCTTGCTTGGATGATATTTTGGTACAATGGTTTATTTGCTTAATGGTTAACTTAGTTTATTTCGAAAACTTATTAAGTTTGAAATAAATTAGTTTATTTTGATAAAATCGTTGTGTAGAATAGCTCCTTGATTAAGGGGGATTTAATTTTCATGGAGATATTATACTTTGTTTCTATGCTCTGTGTATCTGTTTATGGACTGACATATTACAAGAGAGCAGTACATTAGGTTTGAGAAGAAATATCCAACTAAGGGGGAGATTGTTAGTGTAAACTGCAGATGATATCGTAGATGATTTCCCAGATTCCAGATGATATCGCAGATGATTTCCTGTGCTGGAATTTACATAGTTGTACATTTCTTATTTATTAATTAATGGACTAATGTGCTAATATAATATGTATAGTCTATGGTGTATGTCCATATTTCAGGTTGCAATATGATCGGAGAATGAGCTAGAAACATGGTGGAATTTGGAAAAAGAAGATTTATGCATAAATAACATTTTATGCATAAAACCGTTCCAAGGCTCTTTTTGTTAACAATATTAAAAATGTGGGAAGACTTATTCAAAGGATTTGTTGCTGATTCAAAGAGAGTACAACATGGATAAAGCTTGGGAGTACAAGGCATTGAAGCGTGAACTTGGAGATTAATCAACACGGTTGCTACAATTGAGGAAGTGGGGGCTTGAAGTGAGGAACAAACTCAACCACTCTCCCTACTCTCCCTCAACATGCAAGACAGCCTCAAGGCTATTTATTTGAGTAGCCTTCAAGTAATTGAAGACTATAAATATGCTTGGAAGGATGCATTTGAAGACACACCAAGATACGCCATTTCATACACACCTTCGAAGCATTAGAGATAGAGTTCTTTGTTTAGTTCTTTTCATCCATCCTCCCTTGTAATTTCACATTTGATTACATTGGTATCAAGTTGTGTGAAGGCTAGGATTGGATTTCGTTCTTTATCTCTTGTTCCACAGAGCTCATATTGTTATAGCCATAGGAAACATTTCGGCTTTGTAAATTCATTATTCATAGTGATTATAAAGTCTTGCCTAAGAGGCATTCTCAATTTATATTTATATAACTTGAGAAAAACAATTTTGGTGTTATAATTCCGCTGCAATCTCTTTTACAAAATTATTTTATTTTCAAAGTGTGTGTGTGTGTGCTATCCCAAGTGCTATCGTTGGTGCTGTTATCACCTTGGATATCACTTGTGATTCTGGCTGTGAAATTTTCACCTCTTTCTTTTTTTTTTTTCAATGCACACCTTAGCTTTTGCCTAGACCGCCTTTTCAGGTTTTCAGTCTAGCGGGCTTCTTGTCTTGTGCAAGCTCTAATTTTTGCCTAGGCCGTCCCTTTCGGGATTTTCAACCTAGCGAGCATTTTTTTTCTATTTAAGAGGCCAAGTCACGCGAAGTACTTCTTGAGCTTGTCCATATTGACCGACTTCAGTAGTTGATCTCCGTCTAAGTCCACTAGCTGAAGGGCTCCCCCAGAGATTATCTTCCTTACGATGTAGGGTCCTATCAATCTCGGTCCCCACTTGCCTAGAGGGTTAAAAGGTCTAGGGCGGTATTCGCGGAGAACTAAGTCACCGACCCTTATGTTCCTCGTCTTGACCTTTTTGTTGAAAGCTCTTGCCATCCTCCTTTGGTAGGCTTGAGTGTGCTCAGCTGCTCTCAGCCTCCTTTCTTCTAGCAGGGCTAGCTCTTCGTATCTATTTTCTAACCAGTCGACTTAGTTCACTTGGTTTTCTAGGAGAACCCTTAGTGAAGGAATTTTTAGCTGTATAGGTAGAACGACTTCCATCCCGTATCCGAGGGCATATGTGTAGCGTTGTGAGGAAAAAGAGAATTTTATCCTTTTCGTTTTTGAGTCGCCACCTATATTATTCGATTGGAGAAAATAGGAAAACCATTTTGAAATAGATTTGGGTTCGGGGCTTAGGTTATGAAATGGGTAGGTTAAGGAGCATCCATTTAACCCAATCCGGAGATCGGTCTTGCTAAAGAAAAGAGAGGTTTTCAAAAGAAGAGAAAAAATGATTTTTAATATTATAAACAAAAGTCCATTTAACGGGGTTAAACGGAATGTAGGATCGATTGCTTCGAGACCGTGTCCATGATTTGGAGAGGCTCTAGGCCGATCCTAGATTCTATGGACTTATACCACTCTAACAATCAATTAGAAAGGGATTTAGGGGTTACCTTGCGTGAAGTGATTTGGGCAGAGTTTCGACTCAAGTTTAGAATCGACTCTTGACACGGACAGAGCTTCGCCTCGGTCCTTGACTTGGAGCTTGATGTTTGTTTATCAACAAGGTTAACAAACAAACTATGAGGTGAGTTTTTAGGGTGATTTTGTAGGGTTCTTTCCGGGAAAGAAGCCAACAAAATGTGTGTGTGTTGTGAAAATTTGCGGTCGATTCCGGGGGGGTTTTCAACCTTGGAAGTCACCAAGTATTTATAGGGAATGGAAAGGAAGAAGTGGAGAGGTAAAACCCTATCAGATGGTTCTAGACCCCAAATCTTATTGGTTGGCCGGAGAGATAAAGTTTTATCCCGAAAAGAGGTTGAAATCGACGAGGGAACCGTCGTCCGCACCGCAGAGGGGGATATCTCGCGCGAGACACGCCATCTCGCGGCGAGATATTGCTCATGTGGACAGCTTTTGTCCTTTCCTCGTTATCTCGTATGCAGTTTAGTCCCAAACTAACGGTGGTTAGTCAAAACTTAACGAAACATGACGAAATGGTGGATTTCTACTTCTTGACTCAAAGCGAGACTTAGAGTGGTATAAGTATAATCCGATGTGTTCAGAATGGGGTGTCTACAGTGCCCCTCGGCGACGTGTCTTATGAAAGAAGTCATGTCGACGATAGAAAAGACATCATTCTGAACATCGGGACGGTCGGACCGCACGGCTTCCTACGTATCTCTATATGAGAATCAGACCATGACGTAGTTCGACTCCAAAACACGAAAAGGTTGCTTTAGGCATTTTGAAAATCATTTGAAAAATCGCAGAGATTTTGTTTTTTTGAAAAGGTAAATTCATACTGAGCAATCAAATCAAGACCCAATTCAGAATATACCTGCCTGTCTGAAGATTCGCCTGTCTGGGCTCCAAACCTGCGGGAACTATGTTAGAACACAAAGGCTTACCTGTCCGGTCCCCTGAGTCCTGTCGATTTTGTGACGATTCGCCTTTCTGGGCTCCGAATCGGGCTTTTTGTTGTTGGGGATGACGATTCACCTATTTGGGCGTTGAATAGGGATTTTGGTTCGACGATCCACCTGTCTGGGCATTGGACCGGGCCTTTTGGTTTGACGATCCACCTGTTTGGGCGTTGGACCGGGCCTTTTGGTTTGACGATCCACCTATTTGGGCATTGGACCGAGCTTTTCTGATGACGATCCACCTGTTTGGGCGTTGGACCGGGCTTTTCTGATGACGATCCACCTGTTTGGGCATTAGACCGGGCTTTTCTGAGGACGATCCACCTGTTTGGGCGTTGGACCGAGCTTTTGGTTTGACGATCCACCTGTTTGGGCGTTGGATCGAGCTTTTTTTCTTTGATGATTCACCTTTTTGGGCTCAGAATCATGTGGATTGAGTTGATCTTTGGACCACTCGGTTTTCGGGCGACTGGTGCCGTACCGGGCGATCGTGCGCATGTCACGTTTGGCTCGTTCCGTGACTTGCGGTGCCGGTTTTTCCACGTTTCCCTACTAGTTTATCATTTCCAAGGGTAAATGTGTCAAAATTTTGAATTTTGACGTTGCGTAGACGCTTATTGTCGAGGACAATTTGGTCACTTTCCAGAAGGTATATCTCGCGTTCGTCCATATAAGTGTATATGTCCGACTTCATCTGAACGTTTTCTTTTTCTTTGGTTGTCAGGTCACTCTGTCCGCGGCCGATTACAACCGTGGCGCGACTAAGATGGCGGGACTGATGGCCTTGGTGTCGGACCTGTCCGAGAGGCTGTTCCACAAGGCTTCTTTGGCGGCCTCGACAGTGGCCTCGGCGGTGACCCCTACTTGCGAAGCCAAGAGATCGAGGAGGGATGGTAGCCCCCGTGGCGGTGATGGCGGAGGTGCCGGCGGCTCGAGCGACTTGATGGCGTGATCCCCTCCTTTTCCCTTTATCTGATTTCTGATGATTTGTACATATTGGCGGGGCGGGCCCAGACAATTTTTCTTTTTCTTTTGGTACCTGTTAGGAACAAGTAGGTAGCACAAACAATGGTTTTTCTTAATCCCTAATCCTAGGTTTAATTAGTTATTTAATTAACTTTCTCGACTTTCCATGTTTTTGGGAAATGGAATGGAATGGCCGCTAGGCCACAATTTTGAGCCCTCATCTTGGTGTTTTTACTGCATGTTATGAACTGTACACACAGGTTTTTCGAGACTTGCTTCGTCAAGTCGGGGCTAGATTGTTGTTTGAGCGTAACCGTTGCCGTTTTTGCCGTAGGGATATCTTGCGCGAGATAAGGTGTCTCGCACGAGACACGCTAGTCGCGAGATCTCTTCTTTTCCGAATAGGATTTTGTCGCTTTCCCTATAAAATCACCCCCGTAGTCCGGCGGTATAACTCATTCTAGCCTTTCAAACTCTAGAGATATTCTGTTAGGGTGAAACTCTTGTCTTCTTCTTCAACCTTGTGATCCATGGCTTCCAAGGAGATTTCCCCAACGTCAATGATTGTCGATGATTTTTCCCTGTCATCTGAAGTGATTGTATCTTTCAAGCAAGCATCAAGGGATTTTGTGAGGTCATTTCGCAACCGGTCTCGTAATAGGTTCATAGCAGAATTTGGATTTAGAATTCTTTGCACTTTGAAGAACCTCCAACCGGATTGGGGTCTTTTGCAGGGTGCTGCTCGGTTTTGGGATCCCTCTATTCACCTTTTCAATTTTTCTTTGAATGAGATGGTACCTACTGTGGAGGAATTTGCTATTATCTTGGATATGCCTCTGACTGGGGAGATCGCCGTTCCCAAGTACCATAGGAATCATTCGGAGGCTTTGAATGAATTGTTAGGGATCCCCCTTGAGACTTGCTATGAGTTGGTTCACCGCAAGTGGGTTGATTGCTCTTCTTTTCCAGGACGCTTCAGCGGTGATTCAGATGATGACGCTTTTCATGTCTATAAACGGAACTTTATGGCTCTTTTTCTTTTCGAAGATGTTCTGTTTACATGTAGGGACGGCTTGGTCGACTCCCAACTTGTGGAAATTGTTCTGCAGGCTAGAAAACGTTCTAGGAACATTATTCCGCTAATCTTGGGTGAGACCCTGCATGGTCTTGACGAGCTGCATAGAACCGGTGTCATGACTCAAGGGAGTCCTTTTCTGTTGACCATTTGGCTTAGGGAGCATCTCAAGTTGGTAGGTCCCCCGTTGGAATATTCCCCTTTCACATATCATACGCGAAAGTTATTGATCAAGGATCTTTCAGCGGATGAATGGGCTGAGTTGATTGCGAAGACCGAAACTGCTGACATTCTTTGGTATCCACCTTATTGGAGGTTGAACAAGTATGTTGCCAATACCGAGGGTTTTGACAGGGTTGTTCTTCCGGGTTTGCGAGATTCCTCCTTTTATTTTCCCAAGCGGGTGCTCCGTCAGCTTGGTCAGCAGCAGGACACTTATTTTTTCGAAGGAGCTTCTCGTGAAGTGTCTTATATTGGTGTAGAGTTTGCGCAGGCGCTAGCTCAAGCATGGGGTGAAGGAACTAGTCGGGATCGCTGGTCAAACCTTCGGACTTTTAATGCAAGTATCTTCTTATCTGATAAGTACTTGGATTGGTTCCTTCATACCAGTCACCCTAGTGCAGAGAAGATTGATGATCTGCGGCTTTCACTGCTAGGAGATTTTTTTGTAGCTAGCAGTATTCTGCGAAGGAGCGAGGCTCAGTCTGATCCTGCTAATGTGCGAACTGACCCAACTCAGGATTTTCTCGATGGGGATTGGTACGAGAGGCGAGGCAAGGGGATGCCTGGAAAGACGCAAGCTTTAGATATGCCCCATGTCTTCAAGAGGCTCTCGGGATCTGTTTTTGATCGCCTTGACTCCGTTTTTGATCCCCTCGAGGGATGCTCTGCTTCACGGGGCTCAAAGCGCAAGGAGGATCACGACGACGGTGGAGATCATGTCCGCCGGCCTACCAAGTCAATGAAAGGCTAGATCTTTTAGGAGTACCAAGAGATTGCTTTGATAGATTAATTGTTTTGCTTTTATTAGTATTTTTTTTCGAGTTTGTTAGCTTAGCAAATTAGTCGTTGTGGTTAGGATTTCCCTTTTGTCATTAATGAAAATGCGTTTGATTAATAAAGGACAAAAGTAGATTCATTTATTTGATTAGACCGAACCCGAAGGCTTCCTACGTTCCTCTTTTATAGCAATTAAATAAGAGGCTCAGGTCTAACGTAGTTCATTTTTTGAGAAAAGGACAAAATACGGCTCCGTGCCGAGGGGTAATCTCGCGCGAGATAAGCCTCCCCCCCCCCCTTTTTTTTTATGCACACCCTTTCTTTTGCCTAGACCGCCCTTTCGGGTTTTCAATCTAGCGGGCTTCTTTTCTTGTGCTAGCTCTAATTTTTGCCTAGGCCGTCCTTTTCGGGATTTTCAACCTAGCGAGCGATTTCTTTTGAGGAGGCCAAGTCACGCGAAGTACTTCTTGAGCTTGTCCATGTTGACCGGCTTCGGTAGTTGATCTCCGTCTAAGTCCACCAGCTGAAGGGCTCCCCCAGAGAATATCTTCTTCACAATGTAGGGTCCTATCCATCTTGGTCCCCACTTGCCTAGCGGGTTGAAAGGTCCAGGACGGTGCTCACGGAGAACCAGGTCACCTACTATGATGTTCCTCGTCTTGACCTTTTTGTTGAAAGCTCTTGCCATTCTTCTTTGGTAAGCTTGAGTATGTTCGGCTGCTTTCAACCTTCTTTCGTCCAACAGGGCCAACTCTTCGTATCTGCTTCCTATCCAGTCGACCTCGTTCACTTAGTTTTCTAGGAGAACCCATAGTGATGGTATTTCCAATTCTATCGGTAAGACAGCCTCCATTCCGAATGTGAGGGCGTAGGGAGTCTCTCCTGTAGCTATTCGGACTGAAGTGCTGTATCCCCATAGTGCGAATGGTAGCTTGTCGGGCCAATCTTTTCCAGTGATTGCCATTTTTCTGATAATAGTCTCGATTGTTTTGTTCGCGGCTTCAACTGCTCCGTTCGTTTGAGGCCTGTAAGGAGACGACTTGTGTCTTGTGATTTTGTATTCGGTTAGTAGGCGATCGGTTTCCTTCTCGAAGTGGGACCCATTATCGGATATCATCTCTTGTGGAACCCCATACCGGCAGATGATGTTGTGCTTGATGAATTCTGCAACCTTTCTGGCATTCAGAACTTTGTAGGAGGCGGCCTCAACCCACTTAGTGAAGTAGTCGATGGGTACTAGGACGAAGCAGTGTCCGTTGGCTCCTATGGGTGTGACCTTTCCAATCACGTCTATCCCCCATGTAGAGAACGTCCAAGGAGAAGTCATAGGGTACAGCAAGGAAGGCGGTGCATGCTGAAGATTGGCATGTATCTGACACTTGTGGCACTTCTTGACCATTTTAGTACAGTCGGCTTCCATGGTTAGCCAAAAGTACCCTTGTCTGATGATATTTTTGGCGAGCATGTTTCCGCTCATGTGGGTTCCACATATGCCCTGATGAACATGGTCCATTATTTCTTGGGCCTCTTCCTCGGTGGCACAAAGGAGGTTTCCTTGGGAATGTTTCTTGAATAGATGGCCAGCGGTGATGACGTAATTAGCAGCCAACCTCTTAAGGGCGATCTGAGTCTTCGGGTCTGTCTCAGGTGGGATGGTTCCATCTAGGATGAAATGCCAAATGTCATGGTACCATGGTTTCTCTATGGAGTTCCCAACAGTGGCACATTCGGATAACCATTTGTCTTGCAGTCATGGAGATCTATAACGGCGCAGTATGCAGGAGTTGCACGTCGTGTTATTTTGAAGGGTTTGACTGCTTTTCCTTTAGGGATTTCGACCAAAGAAGCAAGTGTGGCCAATGCGTCCGCAAACCGATTTTTGTCTCTGGGGAGGTAGTGGAATGAGACATCTTGGAATTGTTGCGCCAACTCTTGGAGATGGGCACTGTATCTTTGAAGGGTTGGATCTTGGACCCTCCACTTCTTCAATGTCTGATTGATGATCAATTGGGAATCCCCGAATACCTCGAGTTCAGTCACGTTGCGTTCTAGACTGCCTCAAGTCCCGCTATGCAAGCCTCGTATTCTGTGGTGTTGTTGGTGGCGTCAAAGTCAAGACGTATTGCCAGTGGAGTGTAGATGTCGTTAGATCTACTAATAACATTCCAATGCCGAACCCTCTCATGTTGGCTGCGCCATAGAAAAATAATTGCCACTTATTTTCTTCTTCTATACTCATAATGTCCTCATCAGGGAATCGCGGGTCTTCCCCCTTCACTTCGTCGCAAGGAAATTCGGCCAAGCGATGCGCCCGAATACACTCCCCGACGGATTTCTGAGTGACGTAAGTGATATCATATCCTGTGAGCATGAAGTACCATTTGGCCAGTCTCAAAGACAAATTTGATTTGTCTAGGATATATTTCAGTGGATCCATTTTTGCAATGAGACGGACCGGGAAGGCTTCCATATAGTGCTTCAGCCTTTGTGATACCCAAACAAGTGCAGCACAGGATTTGTCGAGTGGAGAGTAGTTGATTTCGCCGCCTTGGAATCTGCGGTGACGACATAGATGGCATTCTCTCGTGTGGGAGGCCGGCTGTTCTTGAGCGAGCATAGCCCCTAATGCGTTGTCTCATGAACCGTGAGGTATAGCTTCAAGGGCTTCTCCTTGTGCGGTGGAACCAGGATAGGTGGGGAAGTCAAGTAGCGCTTAACTTCCTCGAATGCTTCTTGACATTCTTCGGTCCACTCTTGAGGTGCGTTTTTCTTAAGTAGCTTGAAGATAGGATTGCACATCGTATTCAGTTGATTAATGAATCGACTGATATATTGAAGCCTGCCCATGAATCCCTTTACTTCTTTACGTGATTCGGGTGGAGGCATGTACTCGTAATGGCTTTTATCTTGGCGGGATTCGCTTCTATGCCACGCTCGTGACCATGTCCCCTAAGACTTTCCCTTTGACCACTCCGAATGAGCATTTGGCGGGGTTGAGCCTCATCTTGTGCTGTCTCAGTCGATTGAAGAATTTTCTGAGATCTCTGAAGTGTTGACCATCTGTCCCTTTTGATTGAATAATCATGTCGTCCACATATACCTCTATTTCCTTGTGGATCATGTCATGGAATAGGGTCGTGACTGCTCTTTGGTATGTAGCCCCAGCGTTCTTGAGACCAAACGGCATGACCGTGTAGCAGAACGTTCCCCAAGGTGTGGTGAATGCTGTGTTGTGTTGATCTTCCTCTGCCATGAGGATTTGGTTATACCCTGCGAAACCATCGACGAATGAGCGTACTTCATATGCAGCTGTGGCATCGACCAACATGTCTATGTTCGGTAGCGGGAAATCATCTTTAGGGGATGCCTTGTTAAAGTCTCTGAAATCAACACAGACTCGTATCTTCCCATTCGACTTGGCTACTTGTACCGTGTTTGCTAGCCATTCAGGATATTCAATCACTTTGATGAACCCTACATTCAAGAGCTTCATGATTTCCTCTTTCACTTGCATTGACCATTCCGGCTTGATTCTCGCGTAGTTTCGCTTGACCGGCTTGGCATTGGGTAGCGACGGTATCTTGTGCTCTACAACCGACCGATTCAACCCAGGCATAACTTTGTAGGACCAAGCGAAGATGTCGACATATTCTCTGAGGAGGTCGCGTCAAGGTTTCCTCTGTCTTCCCCTTGAAGAAGCCGCGATCTTTGTTTCTCTCGGGGTCTTTTCGTTGTCCCAAGATTAACCGTTTGCATTTCCTCGTCGTCAACGTGGCCATTCTTTCCACAACGACCTACTTGCTTAGCTAATTCTTTTAAGATTTGTTCGTTTTCTTGATCTATCTCATCGTATGATTCATTATTAACTTGTTCGTTATATTGATTATTATTAGTTAATTCATCATTCACGATGTTAGCAATCTCAGGGTACTCGGAAAGATCAAAGTTTTCATTAAGGAAGTAAGGGAATACATGTTCAGCCACTGCCTCGATTTCTCTTGAGTGAAGTTCATAGGAGGTGGAGCCTGCCTCTAATGTAAAAGTACGGGCCCTATCTTCCTGCGGGGATGGGGAGTGCAACCAAGCTCTTTGATCATGAAGTCTTCATCAACAAGCTGGTCCTCCTGACGTGCCGATTTAGAATTGGCTCATCACATTTCGTTTCAGTCTTGTGTAGTCGTAGTTGGAGCGTCCCCTTGGATATTGCATGGATCCGGCTGTCTTCTAACCGGCACAGTGTCTTGGAACTGTCGCAAGATGTCTTCTCCCAACACAAAGTCTCATTCACTTGTCATTTCTGTTTTCGTGACCCACAAATCATTAGGGATTAGTGGGACGGATTCTGTTTCACTTGGAGAAGCATCGCGATGGGCCAAGATTTCAAAGCCCGGTTGGCGCTTTCCTTTATCGTCGATCCATGGTTCTGAAAAGATAAAGTAGGGAATACTTTCCCCTTCTCGAACAAAGTAGCCATTGAGTGTCTTTCGATATGGCTTGAGGTTGCCATTCTTGGGCTTTGGGTCGTCGCAGCCTTTGTAGGTGATTTCTTCCCACTTGATTTGAGTGAAGCCCCACTCTTCTTCGTCATCTTCATCGTGGATGGAGATGATGTATCCTAGGCCATGCTTTGTGTGAGGCGGGGGGACCGGTGGCGGTTCCGTTATCCCTTGTAAGTGCTTTACAAGCCCCAATCCAGGAAAGTACCCTTTTGCTAGCATCATTCTCCAGACAGGAAGGCTTCCGGAAAACCAAAGTGCCTTGGAGTAGTCATTCTCGTTGCAAGTTTCTATGACATTCACATTGCTTTCTTTCTCGATCTCAAAGAGGTAATCCAAATTGAAAAGGGAAATACTGACTAACTATTATTGAAAATCAAACTTGATACTCTTGCCCACAAATGAGGATTTTAGGCAAGTAGTGCCCAACTAAGCTAAACTAGACTATTAATTGTCTCTCTTGCAACTAAAAGTAACTAACTGAAAAGAAAACAAAAGATCTCATGTCTCTAACTCTTCCAACTTATGGCGCCTCCACTAGGAGCAGTTTTGATGAGGCCGCTGTCGAACATGTCTTGGATTGCGTTCTTCAAGTTGAAACAATTGTTGGTATGGTGGCCATGGCATTGATGGTAATAGCAGTAGAGGTGTGGGACTTGACCTTCCCTCTTAGGTATGTATCCTTCCATTGGCTTCATCTTTCCATCCTTGTGAAGGATTCTGAAGAGATGACCGAGAGGGATATTTCCGATGTCGGTGAAAATCCTTCCCTTCCTTCGCTTGGCCATTTGGTTGTGGAGGTCTCCGATATGGTTCTCGTAGTGTTGCATGAAGACGTTGTGGCGAGACTGACATTCTTCCTTCATTTGCTCTTTGAGGTCACGGTAGAGAGTGTTGAGGAAATACTTGACCCTCTCATCAATGTCATCCTCGACGTGAGCTTCAAGGTTGATGCACTTTTGGGTCATGGTCTCGAGTTCACTCTTGACTTCCTCGAGCTCTTCAATCAGCATCTTTGTCTTTTCAGCTTGGATGGATTCTTCCATGTGATGCCACGAGTCATTGTCATTAATTTGCTGCAGGGCTTTGGCAAGTTGAGTTTTGATATCACTTAGCTCCTCTTGCACGGACGATCGTCCACTGTCGGAGTCACTCTCCATCTTCCGGAAATCCCTAGCAATGCGGGAAGAAGGCAAATCAAAGGCTTCTCTCCAACCTCCTACATGTTCCATTTCAGCGACAAGGGCCTTGGTCAAGTCTTGCAAAGTGTGTTGTTCAAGGCATTCCTTGGTCATGACGTGCTTTTCGGTAGACATTGTGTTGGGAGTCTTGAAGTTGAGTAGCTTCGGAAAACTGACAGAAGAGATGCAGATATCAGGATCTAGCCCGTAGGCTCAAAATGGCTCAGGCTCAAATTCAGGAAACAGAAGCATTATCCCGCGCGAGATATGTTGTCCCGCGCGAGATAACCACACGGAAAGTCGATTTTTATTTAGACCTAATTTTTGGTCGGAACGGAAAGTCCGTTTTGAGGGGTTTCTAAGGCCTTTATCAGAACCTAACGACTAAGCAATCAATCCGATTTTTGTAAAACAAAGCCATGTAAGATCGTTTTTCGAAGGATTATACATATATGTATTTTTTTTCAAAGGGACATCCGAAAGGGTCATTCCGAAGGGACTTTTTCCGAAGGGACTTTTCTGAATCCTTCTTTATTGTTAATTTTGAATGGCTTTGTTTTGGTCAAAAACAAGAAAAGATCGTCGAGTCAAAACCGACCGGTCACGGAGTGATCCTAAAAGGACAATCTACATGAGTATGTGGCGATGCAGGGATGGAAGGCTAGGCTCCCCGCGATATGACAATCTAGGTGGATTGAATACGCGGAGTGGGATTGTCCAACTTCGGAGAGACCGGCGACTAGGTGGTTACCGTCATCCGTCCTTAGTGTGGGTCCCGGGTTTATAGAGGGTATGCAGTGCAATGACAGTTATAATATGAGTGCGCGTGTGTGATAGTCAATCTAGGTGATAGAGTAAAATAGAGAGTTTTTTTTTTGAAAAATCAAAAGGAAAACAGATAGTGGCCGCACCAAGTAGTTGCCTACGTTTCTCCCAAATTAGGAAGACTCAGGCCATCGTAGGGGTAAAAATTAACCCTATCACTAGTATCCGGCCTCAAAGATAGCACCACGTCACTGTACCGCATCTTTATCCTGGTCCGGCTAGTCCTCTTCACCCGGGCGTCATTCGTCCACTAGAGCATCACCGGGTATGCAAAAGCCTCCCCCTGGACATGGTCCCCCAAGGCGCAGCCAAAAATCTCCAAGGCCCAAACCTGCATCCAACAAAGGAAACCCGTCAAAAAAAAATAAAAAAACCAAAAGTGCATGCGCACTATGTACAAAAGATAAAGGAAAAGAGTGTACTTCCAATGGGATCTCGAAGCAGGTCAGGGAGGTGTACGCCTTCCTGCTGTATCTGTCCAAAGCGAAGTATAACTCTGCCAAGCCCGCCTCTCCCCAGGCATACTCGTCTATCCTGTCAATGTCTGCCAAAGATCCCAGCAAAGCGAACATGGCAGTGCCCTCCGCGTGCCCAAACAGAGTGCTGGAAAGGGCGAACCACAAGAAGCATCGAGCGATCTGCTCAGCTGTGATGGTCCAGTCCCCTCTCTCATACCGGGCTATGCTCTCAGCCAACTTTGCCTCGATCACGGCGTACTCCATGCCCATCCCCTTCCATGACACAATGACAATCCCCAGCAGGTTCATCAGCTCCGCGTCCGTATACCCATCGTGCCACTCCAAGCTGAGCCCCTTAAAGGACAGGCCAGTAATAGCGGCATAATCAGTAGGGGTCACGGTAGCCTCCCCCTAGAAGAAGTGAAAAGTGTGGGTAACATCCCACCAGTACTCTGCCAGCGCCAAAAGGAGCCCCTTGCTCTTATGTAATCCAGCCACCCCTCTCAGGTTCTCAACAAAGCCGTAAAGATTAGAAGCCACCACAAGCTGACGAGGACTCCGATAGCCCACCCTGCCAGCCGTGGGCAGAGCATCCCAAAGCCTGACAACCGCCTCCACAGACCCCCGCGTCTATAGCTTATCCAACTTGCGTTGGACGATATCACCTCTCTCCTGAAAGTAGACACAACACAAATATGTCATCAAAATTACCAATGTGATATGAACAACAAAAGAACAGGAAAAAAGGAAAATAAACTCCGTCCCATTTTCGGATACATTTTATTACACACATTCTTTTCTCACATTCAGTTATCATCAAACATTCATTTTACAAATGCAATTTTCATTCAAAATCTCTTATACAAGAGTCCGTTCCAAATTCGGCAAATTTGTGTTCATTTTACAAATGCAATTTTCAAGAGTCCGTTCCAAATTCGGCAAATTTGTGTTCATTTTACAAATGCTATTTTCATTCAAAATCTCTTATACAAGAGTCCGTTCCAAATTCGGCAAATTTGTGTTCATTTTTAAAATGCAATTTTCATTCAAAATCTCTTATACAAGAGTCTGTTCCAAATTCAGCAAATTTGTGTTCATTTTACAAATGCAATTTTCATTCAAAATCTCTTACACAAGAGTCTGTTCCAAATTCGGCAAATTTGTGTTCATTTTACAAATGCATCTTGCATCAAAAATCTCTTATACAAGAGTCCGTTCCAAATTCGGCAAATTTGTACATAGCATGCATCTTTTCTCACATTCGTGCATCATGTTATCAAGCTTGCATTCACAAAAGCAAATTTTCACCAAAAAAATCTCTTACGCAAGAGTCCGTCCCAAATTCGGTAAATTTGTACCCACTTTGTTTTTACATCATGCAAATTACCTATGTTTTTTTCTAAACAAATTGCATATTCTTTCTACCCATAACTTCAATAAAGCACATGCATCACCAATTTCAATTTTCCATGGCAAAATAAACAAAAGCCCCAATATCGACCATTCAAGCCCTAAGTCTTACATATACCAATTTTGACAAAAAATATCAACAAAATAGCCAAAATTGAGTATCATACCATGCGGAGATCCTCGTAGGTGGCCCAATGTTGCCACATATCCGGATAAAACTCCTCATCCATCGATTGCGAGAGTGTGTAATGGCGGTGCATTCTCACCAATTCAAGCCTCCTCTCCGCCGCCTCCCGACTAACCCGACCTCGACGGACTCCACGAGCTCCTCCCCTTTGCTCCATAGCCTTGATTTTGAAAGGTTTTGCGAAGAAATCAGACAACAATGGAGGTTTTCTACCTCTTCTTCCTCGTTTTCTCTCGTCTCCCTCGGCTGACTTCTTGGGAATTTGGAGAAGACAGACACGGCTGTCTGTCTTTTTGAACCAGGCGCCCTGCTGATCTGGGCCGCGAGCGAAATCACTGTTTTGCCCTTTTAATTTCTGGTCTTCTACACCCAGACCCCCAGTTTAACGAAAACTTAACTAAAGTTCATTCCCTTCCTCGTTTTCAACCCCAGCCGTCATCGTAAGCCCGTCCTTTAACGAAAACTTAACGGAAGTTCATTCCCTTCCTCGTTTTCAACCCCGGCCGTCATCGTAAGCCCTTCCTTTAACGAAAACTTAACAAAACTTCATTCCCTTCCTAGTTTTCAACCCCAGCCGTCATCGTAAGCCCGCCCTTTAACGAAAACTTAACGGAAGTTCATACCCTTCCTAGTTTTCAACCCCGGCCGTCATCGTAAGCCCGTCCTTAAACGAAAACATAATGAAAGTTCATTCCCTTCCTAGTTTTCAACCCCGGCCGTAATCGTAAGCCCGTCCTTTAACGAAAACCTAACAGAATTTCATTCCCTTCCTAGTTTTCAACCCCGGCCGTCATTGTAAGCCCGTCCTTTAACGAAAACTTAACGGAAGTTCATTCCCTTCTAGTTTTCAACCCCGGCCGTCATCGTAAGCCCGTCCTTTAACGAAAACTTAACGGAAGTTCATTCCTTTCCTCGTTTTCAACCCCGACCGTCATCGTAAGCCCGTCCTTTAACGAAAACTTAATGAAAGTTCATTCCCTTCCTAGCTTTACACCCCGGTCGTCATCGTAAGCCCGTCCTTTAAAGAAAACTTAACGGAAGTTCATTCCCTTCCTAGTTTTCAACCCCGGTCGTCATCGTAAGCCCGTCCTTTAACGAAACCTAACGGAATTTCATTCCCTTCCTAGTTTCAACCCCGACCGTCATCGTATGCCCGTCCTTTAATGAAAACATAACAGAAGTTCATTCCCTTCCTCGTTTTCAACCCCGGCCGTCATCGTAAGTCTGTCCTTTAAAGAAAGTCCATTCCCTTCCTAGTTTTACACCCCGACCGTCATCGTAATCCCGTCCTTTAACAAAAACTTAACAGAAGTTCATTCCCTTCCTAGTTTTCAAACCCGGCCGTCATCGTAAGCCCGTCCTTTAACGAAAACTTAACAAAACTTCATTCCCTTCCTAGTTTTCAACCCCGACCGTCATCGTAAGCCCGTCCTTTAACGAAAACATAACGAAAGTTCATACCCTTCCTAGTTTTCAACCCCGGCCGTCATCGTAAGCCCGTCCTTAAACGAAAACATAATGAAAGTTCATTCCCTTCCTAGTTTTCAACCCCGCCCGTAATCGTAAGCCCGTCCTTTAACGAAAACCTAACAGAATTTCATTCCCTTCCTAGTTTTCAACCCCGGCCGTCATTGTAAGCCCGTCCTTTAATGAAAACTTAACGGAAGTTCATTCCCTTCCTATTTTTCAACCCCGGCCGTCATCGTAAGCCCGTCCTTTAACGAAAAATTAATGGAAGTTCATTCCCTTCCTCGTTTTCAACCCCGACCGTCATCGTAAGCCCGTCCTTTAACGAAAACTTAATGAAAGTTCATTCCCTTCCTAGTTTTACACCCCGGCCGTCATCGTAAGCCCGTCCTTTAATGAAAACTTAACGGAAGTTCATTCCCTTCCTAGTTTTCAACCCCGACCGTCATCGTAAGCCAGTCCTTTAATGAAAACCTAACGGAATTTCATTCCCTTCCTAGTTTTCAACCCCGGCCGTCATTGTAAGCCCGTCCTTTAACGAAAACTTAACGGAAGTTCATTCCCTTCCTAGTTTTCAACCCCAGCCGTCATCGTAAGCCCGTCCTTTAACGAAAACTTAACGGAAGTTCATTCCCTTCCTCGTTTTCAACCCGGCAGTCATCGATAGCCCGTCCTTTAATGAAAACTTAACGGAAGTTCATTCCCTTCCTAGTTTCAACCCCGCCCGTCATCGTAAGCCCGTCCTTTAACGAAAACTTAACGGAAGTTCATTCCTTTCCTAGTTTTCAACCCCGGCCGTCATCGTAAGCCAGTCCTTTAAAGAAAACTTAACGAAAGTTCACTCCCTTCCTCGTTTTTAACCCCGGCCATCATCGTAAGCCCGGCCTTTATAGAAAACTTAACGAAAGTTTATTGCCTTCCTCGTTTTCAACCCCGGCCGTCATCGTAAGCCCGTCCTTTAACGAAAACATAACAGAAGTTCATTCCCTTCCTAGTTTTCAACCCCGGCCGCCATCGTAAGCCCGTCCTTTAACAAAAACTTAACGGAAGTTCATTCCCTTCCTCGTTTTCAACCCCGGCCTATCATCGTAAGCCCGTCCTTTAACGAAAACATAACGAAAGTTCATTCCCTTCCTAGTTTTCAACCCCGGCCGTCATCGTAAGCCCGTCCTTTAACGAAAACCTAACGGAATTTCATTCCCTTCCTAGTTTTACACCCCGGCCGTCATCGTAAGCCCGTCCTTTAACGAAAACTTAACGGAAGTTCATTCCCTTCCTAGTTTTCAACCCCGACCGTCATCGTAAGCCCGTCCTTTAACGAAAACCTAACGGAAATTAATTCCCTTCCTCATTTTCAACCCGTCCGTCATCGTAATCCCGTCCTTTAACGAAAACTTAACGGAAGTTCATTCCCTTCCTAGTTTTCAACCCCGACTGTCATCGTAAGCCCGTCCTTTAAAGAAAACTTAACGAAAGTTCATTCCCTTCCTCGTTTTCAACCCCGGCCATCATCGTAAAACCGGCCTTTAAAGAAAACTTAACGGAAGTTCATTGCCTTCCTCGTTTTCAACCCCGCCCGTCATCGTAAGCCCGTCCTTTAACGAAAACTTAACAGAAGTTCATTCCCTTCCTAGTTTTCAACCCCGGCCGTCATCGTAAGCCCGTCCTTTAACGAAAGTTCATTCCCTTCCTAGTTTTACACCCCGACCGTCATTGTAAGCCCGTCCTTTAACGAAAACTTAACGAAAGTTCATTCCCTTCCTAGTTTTCAACCCCGGCCGTCATCGTAAGCCCGTCCTTTAACGAAAACTTAACGAAAGTTCATTCCCTTCCTCGTTTTCAACCCCAGCCATCATCGTAAGCCTGTCCTTTAATGAAAGTTCATTCCCTTCCTAGTTTTACACCCCGAACGTCATCGTAAGCCCGTCCTTTAACGAAAACTTAACGGAAGTTCATTCCCTTCCTAGTTTTCAACCCCGGCTGTCATCGTAAGCCCGTCATTTAACGAAAACTTAACGGAAGTTCATTCCCTTCCTCGTTTTCAACCCGACAGTCATCGTAAGCCCGTCCTTTAATGAAAACTTAACGGAAGTTCATTCCCTTCCTAGTTTCAACCCCGCCCGTCATCGTAAGCCCGTCCTTTAACGAAAACTTAACGGAAGTTCATTCCTTTCCTAGTTTTCAACCCCGGCCGTCATCGTAAGCCCGTCCTTTAACGAAAACTTAACAAAACTTCATTCCCTTCCTAGTTTTCAACCCCGGCCGTCATCGTAAGCCCGTCCTTTAACGAAAACATAACGAAAGTTTATTGCCTTCCTCGTTTTCAACTCCGGCCGTCATCGTAAGCCCGTCCTTTAACGAAAACTTAACAGAAGTTCATTCCCTTCCTAGTTTTCAACCCCGGCCGCCATCGTAAGCCCGTCCTTTAACAAAAACTTAACGGAAGTTCATTCCCTTCCTAGTTTTCAACCCCGGTCGTCATCGTAAGCCTGTCCTTTAATGAAAACCTAACGGAATTTCATTCCCTTCCTAGTTTTCAACCCCGGCCGTCATCGTAAGCCTGTCCTTTAACGAAAACTTAACGGAAGTTCATTCCCTTCCTAGTTTTCAACCCCGGTTGTCATCGTAAGCCCGTCCTATAAAGAAAACTTAACGAAAGTTCATTCCCTTCCTCGTTTTCAACCCGACAGTCATCGATAGCCCGTCCTTTAATGAAAACTTAACGGAAGTTCATTCCCTTCCTAGTTTCAACTCCGCCCGTCATCGTAAGCCCGTCCTTTAACGAAAACTTAACGGAAGTTCATTCCTTTCCTAGTTTTCTACCCCGGCCGTCATCGTAAGCTAGTCCTTTAACGAAAACTTAACGAAAGTTCATTCCCTTCCTCGTTTTTAACCCCGGCCATCATCGTAAGCCCGGCCTTTATAGAAAACTTAACGAAAGTTTATTGCCTTCCTCGTTTTCAACCCCGGCCGTCATCGTAAGCGCGTCCTTTAAAGAAAACATAACAGAAGTTCATTCCCTTCCTAGGTTTCAACCCCGGCCGCCATCGTAAGCCCGTCCTTTAACAAAAACTTAACGGAAGCTCATTCCCTTCCTCGTTTTCAACCCCGGCCTATCATCGTAAGCCCGTCCTTTAACGAAAACATAACGAAAGTTCATTCGCTTCCTAGTTTTCAACCCCGGCCGTCTTCGTAAGCCCGTCCTTTAACGAAAACCTAACGGAATATCATTCCCTTCCTAGTTTTACACCCCGGCCGTCATCGTATGCCCGTCCTTTAACGAAAACTTAACGGAAGTTCATTCCCTTCCTAGTTTTCAACCCCGGCCATCATCGTAAGCCCGTCCTTTAATGAAAAACTAACGGAAATTCATTCCCTTCCTCATTTTCAACCCGGCCGTCATCGTAAGCCCGTCCTTTAACGAAAACTTAACGGAAGTTCATTCCCTTCCTAGTTTTCAACCCCGACTGTCATCGTAAGCCCGTCCTTTAACGAAAACTTAACGAAAGTTCATTCCCTTCCTCGTTTTCAACCCCGCCCATCATCGTAAGCCTGGCCTTTAAAGAAAACTTAACGGAAGTTCATTGCCTTCCTCGTTTTCAACCCCGACCGTCATCGTAAGCCCGTCCTTTAACGAAAACTTAACGGAAGTTCATTCCCTTCCTAGTTTTCAACCCCGGCCGTCATCGTAAGCCCGTCCTTTAACGAAAGTTCATTCCCTTCCTAGTTTTACACCCCGACCGTCATTATAAGCCCGTCCTTTAACGAAAACTTAACGAAAGTTCATTCCCTTCCTAGTTTTCAACCCCGGCCGTCATCGTAAGCCCGTCCTTTAACGAAAACTTAACGAAAGTTCATTCCCTTCCTCGTTTTCAACCCCGGCCATCATCGTAAGCCTGTCCTTTAATGAAAGTTCATTCCCTTCCTAGTTTTACACCCCGAACGTCATCGTAAGCCCGTCCTTTAACGAAAACTTAACGGAAGTTCATTCCCTTCCTAGTTTTCAACCCCGGCTGTCATCGTAAGCCCGTCCTTTAACGAAAACTTAACGGAAGTTCATTCCCTTCCTCGTTTTCAACCCAGCAGCCATCGTAAGCCCGTCCTTTAATGAAAACTTAACGGAAGTTCATTCCCTTCCTAGTTTTCAACCCCGGCCGTCATCGTAAGCCCGTCCTTTAACGAAAACTTAACGGAAGTTCATTCCCTTCCTAGTTTTCAACCCCGGCCGTCATCGTAAGCCCGTCCTTTAACGAAAACTTAACAAAACTTCATTCCCTTCCTAGTTTTCAACCCCAGCCGCCATCAGAAGCCCGTCCTTTAACAAAAACTTAATGGAAGTTCATTCCCTTCCTCGTTTTCAACCCCGACCTATCATCGTAAGCCCGTCCTTTAACGAAAACATAACGAAAGTTCATTCCCTTCCTAGTTTTCAACCCCGGCCGTCTTCGTAAGCCCGTCCTTTAACGAAAACCTAACGGAATTTCATTCCCTTCCTAGTTTTACACCCCGGCCGTCATCGTAAGCCCGTCCTTTAACGAAAACTTAACGGAAGTTCATTCCCTTCCTCGTTTTCAACCCCGCCCATCATCGTAAGCCTGGCCTTTAAAGAAAACTTAACGGAAGTTCATTGCCTTCCTCGTTTTCAACCCCGGCCGTCATCGTAAGCCCATCCTTTAATGAAAACTTAACGGAAGTTCATTCCCTTCCTAGTTTTCAACCCCGGCCGTCATCGTAAGCCCGTCCTTTAACGAAAGTTCATTCCCTTCCTAGTTTTACACCCCGACCGTCATTGTAAGCCCGTCCTTTAACGAAAACTTAACGAAAGTTCATTCCCTTCCTAGTTTTCAACCCCGGCCGTCATCGTAAGCCCGTCCTTTAATGAAAACTTAACGAAAGTTCATTCCCTTCCTCGTTTTCAACCCTGGCCATCATCGTAAGCCTGTCCCTTAATGAAAGTTCATTCCCTTCCTAGTTTTACACCCCGAACGTCATCGTAAGCCCTTCTTTAACGAAAACTTAACGGAAGTTCATTCCCTTCCTAGTTTTCAACCCCGGCTGTCATCGTAAGCCCGTCATTTAACGAAAACTTAACGGAAGTTCATTCCCTTCCTCGTTTTCAACCCGGCAGTCATCGTAAGCCCGTCCTTTAATGAAAACTTAACGGAAGTTCATTCCCTTCCTAGTTTCAACCCCGCCCGTCATCGTAAGCCCGTCCTTTAACGAAAACTTAACGGAAGTTCATTCCTTTCCTAGTTTTCAACCCCGGCCGTCATCGTAAGCCCGTCCTTTAACGAAAACTTAACAAAACTTCATTCCCTTCCTAGTTTTAAACCCCGGCCGTCATCGTAAGCCCGTCTTTTAACGAAAACTTAACGAAAGTTTATTGCCTTCCTCGTTTTCAACTCCGGCCGTCATCGTAAGCCCGTCCTTTAACGAAAACTTAACAGAAGTTCATTCCCTTCCTAGTTTTCAACCCCGGCCGCCATCGTAAGCCCGTCCTTTAACAAAAACTTAACGGAAGTTCATTCCCTTCCTAGTTTTCAACCCCGGTCGTCATCGTAAGCCTGTCCTTTAATGAAAACCTAATGGAATTTCATTCCCTTCCTAGTTTTCAACCCCAGCCGTCATCGTAAGCCTGTCCTTTAACGAAAACTTAACGGAAGTTCATTCCCTTCCTAGTTTTCAACCCCGGCTGTCATCGTAAGCCCGTCCTTTAAAGAAAACTTAACGAAAGTTCATTCCCTTCCTCGTTTTCAACCCGACAGTCATCGATAGCCCGTCCTTTAATGAAAACTTAACGGAAGTTCATTCCCTTCCTAGTTTCAACCCCGCCCGTCATCGTAAGCCTGTCCTTTAACGAAAACATAACGGAAGTTCATTCCTTTCCTAGTTTTCAACCCCGGCCGTCATCGTAAGCCAGTCCTTTAACGAAAACTTAACGAAAGTTCACTCCCTTCCTCGTTTTTAACCCCGGCCATCATCGTAAGCCCGGCCTTTATAGAAAACTTAACGAAAGTTTATTGCCTTCCTCGTTTTCAACCCTGGCGGTCATCGTAAGCCCGTCCTTTAACGAAAACATAACAGAAGTTCATTCCCTTCCTAGTTTTCATCCCCGGCTGCCATCGTAAGCCCGTCCTTTAACAAAAACTTAACGGAAGTTCATTCCCTTCCTCGTTTTCAACCCCGGCCTATCATCGTAAGCCCGTCCTTTAACGAAAACATAACGAAAGTTCATTCCCTTCCTAGTTTTCAACCCCGGCCGTCTTCGTAAGCCCATCCTTTAACGAAAACCTAACGGAATATCATTCCCTTCCTAGTTTTACACCCCGGCCGTCATCGTATGCCCGTCCTTTAACGAAAACTTAACGGAAGTTCATTCCCTTCCTAGTTTTCAACCCCGGCCATCATCGTAAGCCCGTCCTTTAATGAATAACTAACGGAAATTCATTCCCTTCCTCATTTTCAACCCGGCTGTCATCGTAAGCCCGTCCTTTAACGAAAACTTAACGAAAGTTCATTCCCTTCCTAGTTTTCAACCCCGACTGCCATCGTAAGCCCGTCCTTTAAAGAAAACTTAACGAAAGTTCATTCCCTTCCTCATTTTCAACCCGGCCATCATCGTAAAACTGGCTTTTAAAGAAAACTTAACGGAAGTTCATTGCCTTCCTCGTTTTCAACCCCGCCCGTCATCGTATGCCCGTCCTTTAACGAAAACTTAACAAAAGTTCATTCCCTTCCTAGTTTTCAACCCCGGCCGTCATCGTAAGCCCGTCCTTTAACGAAAACTTAACGAAAGTTCATTCCCTTCCTCGTTTTAAACCCCGACCATCATCGTAAGCCTGTCCTTTAATGAAAGTTCATTCCCTTCCTAGTTTTACACCACGAACGTCATCGTAAGCCCGTCCTTTAACGAAAACTTAACGGAAGTTCATTCCCTTCTTAGTTTTCAACCCCGGCTGTCATCGTAAGCCCGTCATTTAACGAAAACTTAACGAAAGTTCATTCCCTTCCTCATTTTCAACTCGGCAGTCATCGTAAGCCCGTCCTTTAATGAAAACTTAACGAAAGTTCATTCCCTTCCTAGTTTCAACCCCGCCCGTCATCGTAAGCCCGTCCTTTAACGAAAACTTAACGGAAGTTCATTCCTTTCCTAGTTTTCAACCCCGGCCGTCATCGTAAGCCCGTCCTTTAACGAAAACTTAACAAAACTTCATTCCCTTCCTAGTTTTCAACCTCGGCCATCATCGTAAGCCCGTCCTTTAACGAAAACTTAACGAAAGTTTATTGCCTTCCTCGTTTTCAACTCCGGCCGTCATCGTAAGCCCGTCCTTTAACGAAAACTTAACAGAAGTTCATTCCCTTCCTAGGTTTCAACCCCGGCCGCCATCGTAAGCCCGTCACTGAATGCACGCTCGCCCGAAAATAAAATATATGAATATAACTATATAAGGAGTCGCCACGCCGTTTTAAGAGGAAACATTGAAAACCTTTGTTTTAGAGAGAAAACATGAGTTCGGGGGTCAGGTTACGTGTTGGGAAGAACCGAGAGTTCACCCAACACGCCTCGTCCATAGACGAGTCTTTCAATCAAACACATCCAAGTAAATCCAAAATGTGTGCAAATATCGATAATAAACGAAATGTGATAAAATGCATCTTATTAATTATGAAACGAGAAATTACATATTGTGAGCCCATTATTTAGGGAGGCCACATCCCTGATACAAACAAACTAGAACAAATTACAAAGGAAAAGAGTCACTGCAGATGGGTCATGTGTGTCGCATGACACATCGTACCAGTGACCACATGTGTCGCGTGACACAGGATCACTTGGGGACGAAGTCGCGTGACACATATGAGCCTTCTGCAGAAACCTTACAATATGAATTCAGAAATTAACAGAAGCTATACAAATATAATTAACAAGCTGAATTATGAACGAAAAACATAAACAACATCAAATCGACCCAGGGACTGTGGATATGGGTAGATCCACACCCCCTTGGGGCTCAAACACCAAATTCAACCAAATCAATCAATATGAGCTCAATTACACAATATATGCAAGTTAAACAGAGAGATTGCGATTGGGATTCAGTAATTCATATAGCTAGGATCTGATTACTGAATCCAAACAAAATAGAATTATAAAATTTGCAAGGAATTAAATGAGAGAGAGAGAGAGAGAGGGTTAGGGAATTGTTACCCTTGTTGATTCCACGAATTCTATATCTAGTCAGATATAGAATCCTTCAATTCTTCGTTGTAGATCTCACAGCTCTGATCCAAGGGTTCCAATTGGTGTAGGTAGAGAATTGGGTTTGGATGAGAGGGATTAGTGGGTTGGAAAGGTAGGAGAGAGAGAGGTTTTGTGTTTGGGATGTTCGTCACAATGCTATTTTGGCAGAGTAACAGTAGGCTAGAATTGGGATCCTTCTCAATGAGGGGAGGGTCTTATTTATAGGCTGCGGTTAGGCGCCTTAGTATGTCGCACGACCTTACGCGTCCACTTTCCATGCCTCAAGCCGTCGCGTGACACAAGGTGGCTCAACCGCTTTGGCGCCAAAAACCGGTTGCGGAACATTCCGGAAAATACCCAAAAGGTCCAACAGGTTTTATTCCCAAGGGGTCCTTTGGCATGAATGATGTACCAAAAGGTACTTCCTTCGCGGGAAACTCATGGAACATTTCCGGAAGTCTCGGGATAGGCCGGGAATTTACCAAAACGCCCCTTAATGCAGTTTTATTATATTAAAATGCATCGAAAAGGTTGCAAATTGGATTGGCGTACTTACAGAGCCCCTCGACAACGTCACTTTTGGAAAAAAGTGGGGTTGTCGATAAAATAAGACCCAATCTCAATGAGCGGCTGGGGTTAAGGTGAAGGGCTAGAAGGGTGAGAAGGGGAAAATTATGGCTGGACCTTTCTGAGAAAGGATTCCTACGTATCCCTTTAAGAAGGGAATCAAGCCAAATCGTAGTTCGGAATTACCAATACTGACTACAAGCAAGAAAGGGGTAGAGATGTGTCTTCATACCTTTGATGTGCTTACCTGTGATTTCTGTTGTGCTCCGCTTGAGAGGCTTTTCTTGGGTTTGGCTCTGCTTGAGAGGCTTTTCTTCTTGGTGGGCTCCGCTAGAGAGGCTTTTCTTCTTTGGTTTGGCTCTGCTTGAGAGGCTTTTCTTCTTTGTGTGCTCCGCTAGAGAGGCTTTTCTTGGTTTGGTTCTGCTTGAGAGGCTTTTCTTCTTGGTGGGCTCCGCTAGAGAGGCTTTTCTTCATTGGTTTGGCTCTGCTTGAGAGGCTTTTCTTCTTTGTGTGCTCTGCTAGAGAGGCTTTTCTTGGTTTGGCTCTGCTTGAGAGGCTTTTCTTCTTGGTGGGCTCCGCTAGAGAGGCTTTTCTTCTTTGGTTTGGCTCTGCTTGAGAGGCTTTTCTTCTGGGTGGGCTCCGCTAGAGAGGCTTTTCCTTCTTTGTGTACTCCGCTAGAGAGGCTTTTCTTCTTTGTGTGCTCCACTAAAGAGGCTCTTCTTCTTTGTGTGCTCCGCTAGAGAGGCTTTTCTTGGGGCTGTCACAGATACGCATGCTTTTTTTTTGTTCTGTTCTTTCTTCTCCAGTTTGGTCGGAGGTCCAGTCGTCGAGACTCAATTGATTATTGTACCTGCGGGGGTAAAACAACAACTCCATGCGGGGTCAAAATTTGTACATCATTAGAGTGTAGGGGTATTTTGGGAATTTTGGCTTTGAGGGAACGATGTGTCGCACGACCATTTAAAGCCGCTGATCGCCTTTTTAAAAGGGTGAACAGTCCTCATTTCGAACAACATTGTTTGGAGGGAGGTGGACGGTCTTGGCGAGAAAAGCACGCCATTTCACTCATTTTCAATTGCCGACTGATTCTAGGGTTTGATTCCAATCTTGATTCGTCAAAAATGCCTCCTAGGCGCCGACCCACCAAGAATGCCCCGACTCAGGCCCAATTAGCCGCACGGCGGAAGAATACTACGAGGAATCGTAGACCATTTGTTCCTCAAACCGTTAGGGAGATTTCTACCCTCATTTGAAAGAACATTCCTCGGGCCCGGAGAAGAAGGTAATAATTGTAACCCTAGCTTTTGGTGCACTGAGGAAATTAAATTTTTTCGAAAAAAGATTGATTTTTCTTTCTTTTCCTTTCTTTGTTCGGACTCGAAGTTTATTGCATGCTCTGATTTTACTTTAGCAATTGTGAAATGTATGCACAAAACCTAGTTTTGCTTGAAATTGAAATTGATTTGACGAGTAAATTTGAGATATTCATACCTGCGCTGTGTTTACCTGTAGGATTTGCGTACCCGGGGCTCTCCAGAGGTCGTTGGCAGATTGTGGGATTTGCTGTCGGGTAGTCAGGAGCTTGTCCACTCGCCAAAAGGTCCGGTATATGCTTTGCAGGGTTGGGGCAGTTCTTTGAGATGGCCAAAGCTGTTGGCGACACGTAGGAGCATTGGCTTGGTAATGGCTTTCAGAGAGTTCTCGTGGGAGACTACTCACTCTTTTCACTTTTCTTGGGGCGAGGCGACCGTCACGCCATATGATTTTGCCGTCATTACGGGTCCGCCTTTCACCGATGAGCCTTTGTATCCTGGAGGAGCCTGTTTTGATTGATGACCCACAGCCTCCTACCGATGCTTACTTTATGGAGCTGATCGGCTTTGTTCCCAGACAAGAAGGGGAACGGGTATGAGTTGGGAGATCTTTATGGCCGATGGTTGATCGTAGCACCGGTTTTCCCGCCGAGATGGCAGATACCGATGAGGACAAGTTGAGGGCCGAGAGATTGGCCGTGGCGTTTGTTTGGGTTGGCTTCTCGGATATGTTGTTTATCAATGCCACGTCCACGGCTTTGCTTTCTTTATTGGAGCTTCGAGAGATTGGGCTACCGTTGGATCATTGTCTTTGGGGAGGCAGTGTTTAGCCGAGTTGTTTTTGGCTTTTGATGATGTTAGTCGGAAAGCTAAGTCCTTCAACCGTTGCCACTTTGCATTTGAGGTATTTCTTGGTTTGCCTCCTTTATTTGAATACCGCTTTTCTGTCTCTTTGACTCTGCTCCGCCCTTCTTTTCGTGCTTGGGCTTATGAGGTCATTGGGTGTTATGCTTGGAGAGTAGGGGAGACATTTCCGTTTACCACATTTCCCGCCATGAGACGCCGGGTGAAGGATGCTAGGCAAAAGATTCGCATACCGATTCTAAGGGACGGATGATCGCTTCTCGTGCCGATACCATGGTTTGTTTGCGAGTCCCCGGGAGTTTGACTTTGTTTCCTTGGGCCGATAGATATGCCGGGGTCCATCTCGGATCATGCCCTTCATCTTACCGAGTGCCGCAAACCGTTGGTGGGTTTGTCTCGGGGATGCATTATATTTGGGTGAGAGGGTTTGTAGGCAAGCACGGTCCAGTAGTATGGCCAGGGTTCCCTATGATCCTCCCGCCGAGATGTGGTTTCCTCGAAAGTTGGAGAATGTGGTCACTTTGATCCAGGAGAGCCCGCCTTCAATTATACGGAGGATAATGCGGATTATGACACTTATGTGGCTACGAGGTTGAGATCGCCACAGTTGCTCTGAGACATGATATTCCTAATGCTCCCGATACTTCGATGCTCTGCCGCCGGGCCTTCTCCCGGACATGTGACGGATGCACCTCTCGCCACCTCCTTTCGTTGATTTTCGTGATGGAGATGTCGTGAGGCGGGCCACTCTTGACACCAAGCAGGTTTTTCCATATTTTCATCTTCCGGAGGGGACTCAATCTGTAAGTGACTTTGAACCGTGAATATCCTTCCATTCCCTTGTTTTGATCTCGATTTCCGATTCTTTTTCATTTGCTTGTATCGTATCACCGACGTATACCGGGGCTTTGCTCGTCGCTATACCGGGGCCATTGACATGGTTGATCGGCCTGATGAGGAGCAATCAATATCTCGAGGGAGAAACTTGCAGCTCAAGGTTCCGTAGTTCTCGATGACAAGTGATTCCACAGCTTAGCTTGCCCGGTAGGAAGAGGGCTCGCATCGATTTGTCTCGCCGAGGATAATCATTGGCCTAGGACCAAGACTGTTCGTCGTCCTCCTAATCCTCCCATCTCGATAGTGAGTCTTCCCGAGATCCTCATGAGCTTGAGACTTTCCCCGTTCCTCGTTATGCATGAGCTCTTCCGGGATGATCCCGTTGTTTATCATGAGCCCGCCGCCGGCCCGGACCAAGAGGAAGGTGATGCTGATGGGGAAGACAGTGAGGAGACCGCAGATGACGATAGTAGCTCGTCGATGGTGATACTTACATTTCGATGATTCGAAGTAGTCCCCGGACTGATTTATGATCCTCTTTTGGTTTATGTACCCTGTTTTTGGGGAAAGAAACAAATACTCTCTTTTTTTTCTTTTCTTTCTTTAATTTGCACCTAAAACATTATTAGTTGTTTATTTGTTTGTGCGAGCTCTTATATTTTGGGAAAGGAAAAAAGAGGTGCATGGAATGAATGGCTTTTGAATGGTTTATGTGACTTTGGGGTTTGTATATGAGGGTAATGGTTCATGTGTATGTTGCTTTTGAATGAAACTTCCTCCCCGTGATTGTTTGCGGAGCCTTGTTGTTTGCGGCTTGGGACAAGTCGGGGAGTGCCCCGGTACATATCGATTTGTAGCTTGCCGATGTCCGATGCCGGATTTATCATGTCGCACGACTCTAAGTGACTCCGGGTATGTTCTCGTCGCGTGACATTGCAGCCAGTTGACAAACCTTCACCATGGACTTCTTCATTGTTTCCCATAGTCAATCTTCTTATTCAGATGTTGAATCCAAGAGGTTCATCGAAGAGTGAGCCTCTTTGCTAGGGAATCCATTTTAAAGCATTGCTATCATGATAATGTTCCAAATCACACACAAAATGTTCATCATCTTCGGCCAAAGCCCCAGCTTCATACACATCCTTATGCAGCCCCAGTCCGAGATTGATCCTTTGATTTCAGTCAGTCGGTCAGACAGCAGACAAGACTCAAGAAATTTGCATGCAGGGACATATCTTTTGGATGGTGGGAAATGAATCCTGAACTTCTGTTTATGACCCTCTCGTTTTTAGGTTTGACTCTTTTGAGAGAGTATAAGCATCACAAGGTGTGGAAAGTGTATGGAAGCCCCTGCTGACCGAAACGGTGTTTAGCTCTATCTTCCTATGATGTAGAAATAGAAGACTTTTCGAGACACTTGAAAACCTGTCTTATTCGTGATGATCACAAAGCTGCTTAAAACCCTTTATTGATGTTCGGGTTAGTCAACCGCCAAAGCTGATATGAGCAAATATTTTATATCAATCCTTAGGAGAAAGCCCACTGATATCGAGATCAAATTCGGAAGGATGGAAGGTGTATGGGCATGGTCCTTGAGGGGACCAGATTTTCTGAGATTTGTCTGTGATTTTGACTGAACCAAATTATGGCTGCCTACGTTCCCCTCCGTAGGAGGAGCTCAAGTCGTCGTAGTTCGGGCTCATCTCGAATGAAAAGGATGAACGGTGAAGTTCGGGGATGTGAGGACCTTCGAGAATTTTTGAGAGTTGAAAGAACGTGTCCTCTTAGAGTGTCACTAAGAGACACAGATGTGAAGCCCCAGTGGGACGTCCACGGCAAGTGTTTTTGAAGGAGAAATGAAATATGCTCACATACAATGTCGAATGAACGGACGAAATTTGCACAATCTTCGCTTGATAATCTTTTGAGCCGGGATGGACTTGGCTCCGCTTTAAGCAATAATTTGTTTTAAGATCTCGACGATATTGGAACGCCACTGCTATCCGGTAGGATCTGCGACTGGGCTTCGGGATTTCGATCGGTCTTCGGGTGATTCAGGATATCATGACCTCTTAAAATGAGAGGTTGGCTGGGCTTTTTGCTGGCTGATCCTCTAAAGATGAGAGGTTGGCTCTTGGGTATGTGTTTGGGATTTCTAAGGTGAGGGAATCTGTGGCTGCATCTTTGCTCCTCTAAGAATGAGAGGTCAATCTTGGCTTTGGCTAAAGGGCAAAGGTAAGGGTAATGGTAATGGTAATGTCCTCTAAAATAGAGAGGACGGCTTGGGATCGGTTAGAGGTAATGGTGAGGGGACATCCGTGCTGTCTCTTGATTCACTCTGAGACTCCCTTTGAGTAACGACCGGATCCTTTGACTTTCGCTTCTGAGAGAATCACTGGGGACTAGGCTCTCTTTCTTGTCTTTTCTTTTTTTTATTTTTTCTTTTTTTTTGTATTTTTGTCTCTCTTTTTTCTTTTGAGAGGAGAATTTCAGCTAGTCCCCAGAATGAATCATTGCTTTCTGCCGTTATTCTTGAGCTTGGAGCCGGTCGATCTTTCTTTGAATCACGGGAGCCTCAAGGATGGTCCCTCTTCTTCTTGATGATGGTTAAACGGGTTTCAAAACATGTCAATCTTGAAATGAAGGGGTATTATTTGGTGAGGGCTAGGTGAAGGTTTTCCTAAGGGTGGAGGTTTCAACCGCAGTTCCCACCAGATGATCCAAACGAGATTGGGTCTTCACTGCTTTACTTAAGCTCATTTTGGGGAAAAAACCTGTGCAAATTCCTCGAACAACGAGATAGAGAGGACGAAATGAAAATATGTGAGCAACGTAAAATGCAAACCGGGGCTTGATCGCCCCGTTTAGAGAATGATATCGCGAGATTTTCTTGTTCTGATTAATTCAAATACTAGTCGTTTCGAAGCATTAGTCGGTGAGCAGCACAAATGATCATGTAAAATAAGACCATTTCAATTTAAGCAGAATGTAAGTGAACAAGTAATATCTCGAGTCTAGCAAGAATAGAAATAAAGACTTTCATTAATATAATAAAAGATTCATATCATGGACTTGACAGACTCACGACCGCATAAAAGACACTCTAGAATCTACGATGCCGACTGACTGATTTCTCTGGGAAGATATCTTCGACCTCCGTTGATATTACCGAGGAGGGCCGGTAATCACATTGGGGTGAGCTTTCTCAATTCTCGCCTTTATTAATAAGCCTTTGGATGAGCCGCTTTAAAGAGACGCAATCGCTCGTGACATGCCCAGATATCGATGGTAATAGCAATACTTGCTACGATCCAAATTAAGCAGAGGTTTACCGGGTTGATAATTCTCCAGTGGCTTTATCATTCCTTTCGCCTTAATCCGTTGAAAGCTTCTTCGGTCGACATCCCTAGATCATCGTATTCTCGTTTCTTGCGAGGGGATACGGGCGGAGATCTCGGACATTGCCATTATCGGGAGAACCCAATTCAATCTTCCCTTCATCAATGAGCTCTTGGATGATTACCCTCAATTGTAAGCACCCATGGGTAACATGTCCCGAGTATTGGTGATAATCGCAATACTTGCTTGGGTCCGAGACTTTCATCATGACGGAGAGGAGTATAATTCACCAACGGGTACACCAATCCTCCGCTTGTCGGCAATTTAAGAAACCGGTTCATGGGCATTCCCACTTTTCCCCAATAGGCTCTCTTTCTTCTTTTACGGACCTTCTCGTAAGGAGGCTCGAATATTGTCGTCTCTTGCGGGGTAGGGTTCGTAGTTGGCATGAAAGACATCTCGATTAACAAATACGTGCGGAGTTGATCCCGAAGGCCGCTCATGAGAGGGTGACAAGTTGAACCCGTACGCACTCATTGGTGATTGTGGGAAACCTTCTTGTGGGAGAGCTTGGTCGGGGTGGAGTTTCGGCTGAACCGTTACGATTGAAGAAATGGTACACCACCTGGGAATCTGGTTGGTACCGGCTTTTCAAATCGGGTTGCTTATGGACATTGAAATTCTCGTGGTTTGATTGTTTATACTCGATCCTGAGTTTGAGCCATCTCGGGATGTTGGAAAAAGAATTTCACCCTGCCTGTCTCCATTCATCTCTTTCATTGCATTTCTATCCCCGCAATCAATACTACTGGTCTTGATAATCTCCTCATATGATCCATCTTCGTGACGAACTACTGTAATTCCCCGGAGGCGCATTGCTTCAACAAAACTGGAATGAGTCTCTTCCTCTCGAGCTTTGGCAACCTGGGCAAGCAATTGGGCTTTGCATTCCCGAATCATGGCAGCTTCAAGGGCAGCTCGCGATTCTGTTATTGACAAATCATCCATATCCCACTTACTCGAAGCGAAGGGGATTCCAAACTGAGCGGGTGACACATCTTTTGCACCAGACATCTTTGAGCAGTAGAATGAACCGGAACTTTGGAGGAAAACCTTGAAAATATTTGGAAATACGTACTTGGTTAATCGCCCTTCTTGTAACAGAGCACGCCCCCCCCCCCCTCAAACTTGTCTCTTCCCCTTGCTTCAGAAGGATTGGTTATAAGGTATCGAAGGGATAGTTTAAGGAACGGGAGAGGGAAGGAAAATGGGACAGACTCGCACAAACACAAAATCATTTATGTTCAAGTATAAATCAGTATTTTAAATCCTAAATACAGTTGGGAAAGGATAAGCCTTTATTCATGCTAACCATGCCTCGGGGAAACCTAGTGACGCGGCGTTCGAATTACATCAAATGTCTTGTTTTTGAAACATATAATAGGTAATGATACCTAATCAAACCCTAACATCTTTATGGAACGAAGAGGTTTGTCCAAATTTCTAAGGAAATTTGAGCAGCATAACGGGTCTTTTCGAAGAATTTCGAAGAAAAATTCGGCATGACCTCTCGTCGGTACATGTTGGCAATGCGGCATGATCTCTCGTTTAGAACACGCCACGAGAGTGAGATGTTCCCACGTGAAATCATGTTGCATTTGGCAACATGCCCACAAGGTATGAGGTTTTGGGAGAAGGTATAAGAATCTATGATATTTTTCAAAAACAATTCATTTTTGTTGTAATGAAAACATCGTATCAAAAACCAACCATGGGTAAGGTTTAGTGTGGTGCCACCTATAACGCACTAGGGGTTTAGGTTTGATTTCAGGCGCTCAAGCGTAGGCGAATTTTATGGCCGTCCGCGATGCCGTCAATCGCACCCGAGGGTTCTAAATCTAAGTGATGTAGTGTGCGGATGACTAATTCGTTTATTTGCAAAAACAAGATTATTTTTTTATTTTTTTTTATTTGTTGTTTTTTTTTTTTAAGAAGAAAACACACACCCTCACACAAGGTAAACAGGGGACAATAACCAAATGAGTCACGCTTTGGTCCAAGGGACTGCCCTCAAACCCGGTCTTCGATGATGCATTCGGTGGCCACCTTTTGTCGCGTGACACGAGGACAACCAGAGACAAAGGTGTCGCACGACTTGGGTGGTCACTGAACCAGCAGCTCCTCAAATCATCAAATCAGCCCCTGCTTTACCATATCAAGAGCAACACAGAGATACCAATGCACAACAAATGGCCACAAGCACAAAGGGCTCACAAGTTCCATAATCAACAAAATGTAGGCATCACAAATGATTATCGAATAATGTACACAACATGGATGCATTGGATGTTTTTTTGACTAAACGAAAGCTTGACCCACTTAACACTTGAAAAACAGGTTTCCAAGTGAAGTCCCCAGCGGAGTCGCCACTGAATGCGCACTCGCCCGAAAATAAAATATATGAATATAAATATATAAGGAGTCGCCACGCCGTTTTAAGAGGAAACATTGAAAACCTTTGTTTTAGAGAGAAAACATGAGTTCGGGGGTCAGGTTACGTGTTGGGAAGAACCGAGAGTTCACCCAACACGCCTCGTCCATAGACGAGTCTTTCAATCAAACACATCCAAGTAAATCCAAAGTGTGTGCAAATATCGATAATAAACGAAATGTGATAAAATGCATCTTATTAATTATGAAACGAGAAATTACATATTGTGAGCCCATTATTTAGGGAGGCCACATCCCTGATACAAACAAACTAGAACAAATTACAAAGGAAAAGAGTCACTGCGAGATGGGTCATGTGTGTCGCATGACACATCGTACCGATGACCACATGTGTCGCGTGACACGGGATCACTTGGGGACGAAGGTGTCGCGTGACACATATGAGCCTTCTGCGAAACCTCACAATATGAACTCGTAAATTAACGAAGCTATACGGATCTAATTAACAAGGCCGAATTATGAACGAAAAACATAAACAACATCAAATCGACCCAGGAGTGTGGATATGGGTAGATCCACACCCCCTTGGGGGCTCACACACCAAATTCAACCAAATCAATCAATATGAGCTCAATTACACAATCTATGCAAGTCAAACAGAGATTGCGATTGGGATTCGATAATTCGAGATAGCTAGGATCTGATTCTTGAATCCAAACAAAATAGAACTATAAAATTGCAAGGAATTAAATGAGAGAGAGAGAGAGAGAGGGTTAGGGAATTGTTACCCTTGTTGATTCCACGAATTCTATATCTAGTCGATATAGAATCCTTCAATTCTTCGTTGTAGATCTCACGGCTACGATCCAAGGGTTCCAATTGGTGTAGGTAGGAATTGGGTTTGGATGAGAGGGATTAGTGGGTTGGAAGGTAGGAGAGAGAGAGGTTTTGTGCTTGGGATGCTCGTTACCTGACCTGCTATTTTGGCGTAGTAACTTGATAGGCTAGAATTGGGATCCCATTTCAATGAGGGAGGGTCTTATTTATAGGCTGCGGTTAGGCGCCTTAGTATGTCGCACGACCTTACGCGTCCACTTTCCATGCCTCAGGCGTCGCGTGACACAAGGTGGCTCAACCGCTTTTGGCGCCAAAAACCGGTTTACGGAACATTCCGGGAAAATACCCAAAAGGTCCAACAGGTTTTATTCCCAAGGGGTCCTTTGGCATGAATGATGTACCAAAAGGTACTTCCTTCGCGGGAAACTCATGGAACGTTTCCGGAAGTCTCGGGATAGGCCGGGAATTTACCAAAACGCCCCTTAATGCAGTTTTATTACATTAAAATGCATCGAAAAGGTTGCGAATTGGATTGGCGTACTTACACCGTACTTTAACAAAAACTTAACGGAAGTTCATTCCCTTCCTCGTTTTCAACCCCGACCGTCATCGTAAGCCCGTCCTTTAACGAAAACATAACGAAAGTTCATTCCCTTCCTAGTTTTCAACCCCGGCCGTCATCGTAAGCCCGTCCTTTAACGAAAACCTAACGGAATTTCATTCCCTTCCTAGTTTTACACCCCGGCCGTCATCGTAAGCCCGTCCTTTAACGAAAACTTAACGGAAGTTCATTCCCTTCCTAGTTTTCAACCCCGGCCGTCATCGTAAGCCCGTCCTTTAACGAAAACTTAACGGAAGTTCATTCCCTTCCTAGTTTTACACCCCGGCCGTCATCGTAAGCCCGTCCTTTAACGAAAACTTAACGGAAGTTCATTCCCTTCCTAGTTTTCAACCCCGGCCGTCATCGTAAGCCCGTCCTTTAACGAAAACTTAACGGAAGTTCATTCCCTTCCTCGTTTTCAACCCCGGCCGTCATCCTAAGACCGTCCTTTAACTAAAACTTAACGGAAGTTCTTTCCCTTCCTAGTTTTACACCCCGACCGTCATCGGAAGCCCGTCCTTTAACGAAAACTTAACGGAAGTTCATTCCCTTCCTAGTTTTCAACCCCGGCTGTCGTCGTAAACCCGTCCTTTAATGAAAACTTAACGGAAGTTCATTCCCTTCCTCGTTTTTAACCCCCGGCGTCATCGTAAGCCCGTCCTTTAATGAAAACTTAACGGAAGTTCATTCCCTTCCTCGTTTTCAACCCAGCAGCCATCGTAAGCCCGTCCTTTAACGAAAACTTAACGGAAGTTCATTCCTTTCCTAGTTTTCAACCCCGGCCGTCATCGTAAGCCCGTCCTTTAACGAAAACCTAACGGAATTTCATTCCCTTCCAAGTTTTCAATCCTGGCCATCATCGTAAGCCTGGCCTTTAAAGAAAACTTAACGAAAGTTCATTCCCTTCCTCGTTTTCAACCCCAGCCGTCATCGTAAGCCCGTCCTTTAACGAAAACTTAACGGAAGTTCATTCCCTTCCTAGTTTTCAACCCCGGCCGTCATCGTAAGCCCGTCCTTTAACGAAAACTTAACGGAAGTTCATTCCCTTCCTAGTTTTCAACCCCGGCCGTCATCGTAAGCCCGTCCTTTAACGAAAACTTAACGGAAGTTCATTCCCTTCCTAGTTTTCAACCCCGGCCGTCATCGTAAGCCCGTCCTTTAACGAAAACTTAACGAAAGTTCATTCCCTTCCTAGTTTTCAACCCCGACCGTCATCGTAAGCCCGTCCTTTAACGAAAACTTAACGGAAGTTCATTCCCTTCCTCATTTTCAACCCCGGCCGTCATCGTAAGCCCGTCCTTTAACGAAAACTTAACGAAAGTTCATTCCCTTCCTAGTTTTCAACCCCGGCCGTCATCGTAAGCCCGTCCTTTAACGAAAACTTAACGGAAGTTCATTCCCTTCCTAGTTTTACACCCCGGCCGTCATCGTAAGCCCGTCCTTTAACGAAAACTTAACGGAAGTTCATTCCCTTCCTAGTTTTCAACCTCGGCCGTCATCGTAAGCCCGTCCTTTAACGAAAACTTAACTGAAGTTCATTCCCTTCCTCATTTTCAACCCGGCCGTCATCGTAAGCCCGTCCTTTAACGAAAACTTAATGGAAGTTCATTCCCTTCCTAGTTTTCAACCCCGACCGTCATCGTAAGCCCGTCCTTTAACGAAAACTTAACGGAAGTTCATTCCCTTCCTCGTTTTCAAACCCGACCATCATCGTAAGCCCGTCCTTTAACGAAAACTTAACGGAAGTTCATTCCCTTCATCGTTTTCAACCCCCGCCGTCATCGTAAGCCCGTCCTTTAACGAAAACTTAACGGAAGTTCATTCCCTTCCTAGTTTTCAACCCCGGCCGTCATCGTAAGCCCGTCCTTTAACGAAAACTTAACGGAAGTTCATTCCCTTCCTCGTTTTCAACCCCGGCCATCATCGTAAGCCCGTCCTTTAACGAAAACTTAACGGAAGTTCATTCCCTTCCTAGTTTTCAACCCCGGCCATCATCGTAAGCCCGTCCTTTAACGAAAACTTAACGGAAGTTCATTCCCTTCCTAGTTTTCAACCCCGACCGTCATCGTAAGCCCGTCCTTTAACGAAAACTTAACGGAAGTTCATTCCCTTCCTCGTTTTCAACCCCGGCCGTCATCGTAAGCCCGTCCTTTAACGAAAACTTAACTGAAGTTCATTCCCTTCCCAGTTTTACACCCCGGCCGTCATCGTAAGCCCGTCCTTTAACGAAAACTTAACGGAAGTTCATTCCCTTCCTAGTTTTCATCTGACTGTCATCGTAAGCCCGTCCTTTAACGAAAACTTAATGGAAGTTCATTCCCTTCCTCGTTTTCAACTCGGCCATCATCGTAAGCCCGTCCTTTAACGAAAACTTAACGGAAGTTCATTCCCTTCCTAGTTTTCAACCCCGACCGTCATCGTAAGCCCGTCCTTTAACGAAAACATAACGAATGTTCATTCCCTTCCTAGTTTTCAACCCCCGCCGTCATCGTAAGCCCGTCCTTTATCGAAAACCTAACATCATTCCCTTCCTAGTTTTCAACCCCGGCCGTCATTGTAAGCCCGTCCTTTAAAGAAAACTTAACGGAAGTTCATTCCCTTCATCGTTTTCAACCCCCGCCGTCATCGTAAGCCCGTCCTTTAACGAAAACTTAACGGAAGTTCATTCCCTTCCTAGTTTTCAACCCCGGCCGTCATCGTAAGCCCGTCCTTTAACGAAAACTTAACGGAAGTTCATTCCCTTCCTCGTTTTCAACCCCGGCCGTCATCGTAAGCCCGTCCTTTAACGAAAACATAACGAAAGTTCATTCCCTTCCTAGTTTTCAACCCCGGCCGTCATCGTAAGCCCGTCCTTTAACGAAAACTTAACGGAAGTTCATTCCCTTCCTAGTTTTACACCCCGGCCGTCATCGTAAGCCCGTCCTTTAACGAAAACTTAACGGAAGTTCATTCCCTTCCTAGTTTTCAACCCCGGCCGTCATCGTAAGCCCGTCCTTTAACGAAAACTTAACGGAAGTTCATTCCCTTCCTAGTTTTACACCCCGGCCGTCATCGTAAGCCCGTCCTTTAACGAAAACTTAACGGAAGTTCATTCCCTTCCTAGTTTTCAACCCCGGCCGTCATCGTAAGCCCGTCCTTTAACGAAAACTTAACGGAAGTTCATTCCCTTCCTCGTTTTCAACCCCGGCCATCATCGTAAGCCCGTCCTTTAACGAAAACTTAACGAAAGTTCATTCCCTTCCTAGTTTTCAACCCCGACCGTCATCGTAAGCCCGTCCTTTAACGAAAACTTAACGGAAGTTCATTCCCTTCCTAGTTTTCAACCCGGCCGTCATCGTAAGCCCGTCCTTTAACGAAAACTTAACGGAAGTTCATTCCCTTCCTCGTTTTCAACTCAGCCGTCATCGTAAGCCCGTCCTTTAATGAAAACTTAACGGAAGTTCATTCCCTTCCTAGTTTTCAACCCCGGCCGTCATCGTAAGCCCGTCCTTTAACGAAAACTTAACGGAAGTTCATTCCTTTCCTAGTTTTCAACCCCGGCCGTCATCGTAAGCCCGTCCTTTAACGAAAACTTAACGGAAGTTCATTCCCTTCCTAGTTTTCAACCCCCGCCGTCATCGTAAGCCCGTCCTTTAACGAAAACTTAACGGAAGTTCATTCCCTTCCTCGTTTTCAACCTCGGCCGTCATCGTAAGCCCGTCCTTTAATGAAAACATAACGAAAGTTCATTCCCTTCCTAGTTTTCAACCCCGGCCGTCATCGTAAGCCCGTCCTTTAACGAAAACTTAACGGAAGTTCATTCCCTTCCTCGTTTTCAACCCCGGCCATCATCGTAAGCCCGTCCTTTAACGAAAACATAACGGAAGTTCATTCCCTTCCTAGTTTTCAACCCCGGCCGTCATCGTAAGCCCGTCCTTTAACGAAAACTTAACGGAAGTTCATTCCCTTCCTAGTTTTACACCCCGGCCGTCATCGTAAGCCCGTCCTTTAACGAAAACTTAACGGAAGTTCATTCCCTTCCTAGTTTTCAACCCCGGCCGTCATCGTAAGCCCGTCCTTTAACGAAAACTTAACGGAAGTTCATTCCCTTCCTCATTTTCAACCCGGCCGTCATCGTAAGCCCGTCCTTTAACGAAAACTTAACGGAAGTTCATTCCCTTCCTAGTTTTCAACCCCGACCGTCATCGTAAGCCCGTCCTTTAACGAAAACTTAACGGAAGTTCATTCCCTTCCTCGTTTTCAACCCCGACCGTCATCGTAAGCCCGTCCTTTAAAGAAAACTTAACGGAAGTTCATTGCCTTCCTCATTTTCAACCCCGGCCGTCATCGTAAGCCCGTCCTTTAACGAAAACTTAACGGAAGTTCATTCCCTTCCTAGTTTTCAACCCCGGCCGTCATCGTAAGCCCGTCCTTTAACGAAAACTTAACGGAAGTTCATTCCCTTCCTCGTTTTCAACCCCGGCCATCATCGTAAGCCCGACCTTTAAAGAAAACATAACGGAAGTTCATTGCCTTCCTCGTTTTCAACCCCGGCCGTCATCGTAAGCCCGTCCTTTAACGAAAACTTAACGGAAGTTCATTCCCTTCCTAGTTTTAAACCCCGACCGTCATCGTAAGCCCGTCCTTTAACGAAAACTTAACGGAAGTTCATTCCCTTCCTAGTTTTCAACCCCGGCCGTCATCGTAAGCCCGTCCTTTAACGAAAACTTAACGGAAGTTCATTCCCTTCCTAGTTTTCAACCCCGACCGTCATCGTAAGCCCGTCCTTTAACGAAAACTTAACGGAAGTTCATTCCCTTCCTAGTTTTCAACCCCGGCCATCATCGTAAGCCCGTCCTTTAACGAAAACTTAACGGAAGTTCATTCCCTTCCTAGTTTTCAACCCCGGCCGTCATCGTAAGCCCGTCCTTTAACGAAAACTTAACGAAAGTTCATTCCCTTCCTAGTTTTCAACCCCGGCCGTCATCGTAAGCCCGTCCTTTAACGAAAACTTAACGGAAGTTCATTCCCTTCCTAGTTTTCAACCCCGGCCGTCATCGTAAGCCCGTCCTTTAACGAAAACTTAACGGAAGTTCATTCCCTTCCTCGTTTTCAACCCCGGCCATCATCGTAAGCCCGTCCTTTAACGAAAACTTAACGGAAGTTCATTCCCTTCCTAGTTTTACACCCCGGCCGTCATCGTAAGCCCGTCCTTTAACGAAAACTTAACGGAAGTTCATTCCCTTCCTAGTTTTCAATCCCGGTTTTCATCGTAAGCCCGTCCTTTAACGAAAACTTAACGGAAGTTCATTCCCTTCCTCGTTTTCAACTCGGCCGTCATCGTAAGCCCGTCCTTTAACGAAAACTTAACGGAAGTTCATTCCCTTCCTAGTTTTCAACCCCGGCCGTCATCGTAAGCCCGTCCTTTAACGAAAACTTAACGGAAGTTCATTCCCTTCCTAGTTTTCAACCCCGGCCGTCATCGTAAGCCCGTCCTTTAACGAAAACTTAACGGAAGTTCATTCCCTTCCTCGTTTTCAACCCGGCCATCATCGTAAGCCCGACCTTTAAAGAAAACTTAACGGAAGTTCATTGCCTTCCTCGTTTTCAACCCCGGCCGTCATCGTAAGCCCGTCCTTTAACGAAAACTTAACGGAAGTTCATTCCCTTCCTAGTTTTCAACCCCGGCCGTCATCGTAAGCCCGTCCTTTAACGAAAACTTAACGGAAGTTCATTCCCTTCCTCGTTTTCAACCCCGGCCATCATCGTAAGCCCGTCCTTTAACGAAAACTTAACGGAAGTTCATTCCCTTCCTCGTTTTCAACCCCGGCCGTCATCGTAAGCCCGTCCTTTAACGAAAACTTAACGGAAGTTCATTCCCTTCCTCGTTTTCAACCCCGGCCGTCATCGTAAGCCCGTCCTTTAACGAAAACTTAACGGAAGTTCATTCCCTTCCTAGTTTTCAACCCCGGCCATCATCGTAAGCCCGTCCTTTAACGAAAACTTAACGGAAGTTCATTCCCTTCCTAGTTTTCAACTCGGCCGTCATCGTAAGCCCGTCCTTTAACGAAAACTTAACGGAAGTTCATTCCCTTCCTAGTTTTCAACCCGACCGTCATCGTAAGCCCGTCCTTTAACGAAAACTTAACGGAAGTTCATTCCCTTCCTAGTTTTCAACCCCGGCCGTCATCGTAAGCCCGTCCTTTAACGAAAACTTAACGGAAGTTCATTCCCTTCCTAGTTTTCAACCCCGGCCGTCATTGTAAGTCCGTCCTTTAACGAAAACTTAACGGAAGTTCATTCCCTTCCTAGTTTTCAACCCCGGCCGTCATCGTAAGCCCGTCCTTTAACGAAAACTTAACGGAAGTTCATTCCCTTCCTAGTTTTCAACCCCGGCCGTCATCGTAAGCCCGTCCTTTAACGAAAACTTAACGGAAGTTCATTCCCTTCCTAGTTTTACACCCCGGCCGTCATCGTAAGCCCGTCCTTTAACGAAAACTTAACGGAAGTTCATTCCCTTCCTAGTTTTCAACCCCGGCCGTCATCGTAAGCCCGTCCTTTAACGAAAACTTAACTAAAGTTCATTCCCTTCCTCGTTTTCAACCCGGCCGTCATCGTAAGCCCGTCCTTTAACGAAAACTTAACGGAAGTTCATTCCCTTCCTAGTTTTACACCCCGGCCGTCATCGTAAGCCCGTCCTTTAACGAAAACTTAACGGAAGTTCATTGCATTCCTCGTTTTCAACCCCGCCCATCATCGTAAGCTCGTCCTTTAACGAAAACTTAACGGAAGTTCATTCCCTTCCTAGTTTTCAACCCCGGCCGTCATCGTAAGCCCGTCCTTTAACGAAAACTTAACGGAAGTTCATTCCCTTCCTCGTTTTCAACCCCAGCCGTCATCGTAAGCCCGTCCTTTAACGAAAACTTAACGGAAGTTCATTCCCTTCCTAGTTTTCAACCCCGGCCGTCATCGTAAGCCCGTCCTTTAACGAAAACTTAACGGAAGTTCATTTCCTTCCTAGTTTTCAACCCCGGCCGTCATCGTAAGCCCGTCCTTTAACGAAAACTTAACGGAAGTTCATTCCCTTCCTAGTTTTCAACCCCGGCCGTCATCGTAAGCCCGTCCTTTAACGAAAACCTAACGGAATTTCATTCCCTTCCTAGTTTTCAACCCCGGCCGTCATTGTAAGCCCGTCCTTTAACGAAAACTTAACGGAAGTTCATTCCCTTCCTAGTTTTCAACCCCGGCCATCATCGTAAGCCCGTCCTTTAACGAAAACTTAACGGAAGTTCATTCCCTTCCTAGTTTTCAACCCCGGCTGTCATCGTAAGCCCGTCCTTTAACGAAAACTTAACGGAAGTTCATTCCCTTCCTCGTTTTCAACCCGGCCGTCATCGTAAGCCCGTCCTTTAACGAAAACTTAACGGAAGTTCATTCCCTTCCTAGTTTTCAACCTCGGCCGTCATCGTAAGCCCGTCCTTTAACGAAAACTTAACGGAAGTTCATTCCCTTCCTAGTTTTCAACCCCGGCCGTCATCGTAAGCCCGTCCTTTAACGAAAACTTAACGGAAGTTCATTCCCTTCCTCGTTTTCAACCCCGGCCGTCATCGTAAGCCCGTCCTTTAACGCAAACTTAACGGAAGTTCATTCCCTTCTTAGTTTTCAACCCCGTTCTTCATCGTAAGCACGTCCTTTAACAAAAACTTAACGGAAGTTCATTCCCTTCCTCATTTTCAACCCCGGCCATCATCGTAAGCCCGACCTTTAAAGAAAACTTAACGGAAGTTCATTGCCTTCCTCGTTTTCAACCTCGGCCGTCATCGTAAGCCCGTCCTTTAACGAAAACTTAACGGAAGTTCATTCCCTTCCTAGTTTTCAACCCCGGCCGTCATCGTAAGCCCGTCCTTTAACGAAAACTTAACGGAAGTTCATTCCCTTCCTAGTTTTCAACCCCGGCCGTCATCGTAAGCCCGTCCTTTAACGAAAACTTAACGGAAGTTCATTCCCTTCCTAGTTTTCAACCCCGGCCGTCATCGTAAGCCCGTCCTTTAACGAAAACTTAACGAAAGTTCATTCCCTTCCTAGTTTTCAACCCCAACCGTCATCGTAAGCCCGTCCTTTAACGAAAACTTAACAGAAGTTCATTCCCTTCCTAGTTTTCAACCCCGGCCGTCATCGTAAGCCCGTCCTTTAACGAAAACTTAACGGAAGTTCATTCCCTTCCTAGTTTTCAACCCCGGCCGTCATCGTAAGCCCGTCCTTTAACGAAAACTTAACGGAAGTTCATTCCCTTCCTAGTTTTCAACCCGGCCGTCATCGTAAGCCCGTCCTTTAACGAAAACTTAACGGAAGTTCATTCCCTTCCTAGTTTTCAACCCCGGCCGTCATTGTAAGTCCGTCCTTTAACGAAAACTTAACATAATTTCATTCCCTTCCTAGTTTTCAACCCCTACCGTCATTGTAAGCCCGTCCTTTAACGAAAACTTAACGGAAGTTCATTCCCTTCCTAGTTTTCAACCCCGGCCGTCATCGTAAGCCCGTCCTTTAACGAAAACTTAACGGAAGTTCATTCCCTTCCCCGTTTTCAAAACCGGCCGTCATCGTAAGCCCGTCCTTTGACGAAAACGTAACTGAAGTTCATTCCCTTCCTAGTTTTCAACCCCGGCCGTCATCGCAAGCCCATCCTTTAACGAAAACTTAACAGAAGTTCATTCCCTTCCTCGTTTTCAACCCCGACCGTCATCGTAAGCCCGTCCTTTAACGAAAACTTAACGGAAGTTCATTCCCTTCCTTGTTTTCAATCCCGATTTTCATCGTAAGCCCATCCTTTAACGAAAACTTAACAGAAGTTCATTCCCTTCCTCGTTTTCAACTCAGCCGTCATCGTAAGCCCGTCCTTTAATGAAAACTTAATGGAAGTTCATTCCCTTCCTAGTTTTCAACCCCGACCGTCATCGTAAGCCCGTCCTTTAACGAAAACCTAACGAAAGTTCATTCACTTCCTAGTTTTCAACTCCGGCCGTCATCCTAAGCCCGTCCTTTAACGAAAACTTAACGGAAGTTCATTCCCTTCCTAGTTTTCAACCCGGCCGTCATCGTAAGCCCGTCCTTTAACGAAACCTTAACGGAAGTTCATTCCCTTCCTAGTTTTCAACCGGCCGTCATCATAAGCCCGTCCTTTAACGAAAACTTAACGGAAGTTCATTCCCTTCCTAGTTTTCAACCCCGGTCGTCATCGTAAGCCCGTCCTTTAACAAAAACTTAACGGAAGTTCATTCCCTTCCTAGTTTTCAACCCCGGCCGTCATCGTAAGCCCGTCCTTTAACGAAAACTTAACGGAAGTTCATTCCCTTCCTCGTTTTCAACCTCGGCCGTCATCGTAAGCCCGTCCTTTAACGAAAACTTAACGGAAGTTCATTCCCTTCCTCGTTTTCAATCCCGGCCGTCATCGTAAGCCCGTCCTTTAACGAAAACTTAACGGAAGTTCATTCCCTTCCTAGTTTTCAACCGGCCGTCATCGTAAGCCCGTCCTTTAATGAAAACTTAACGGAAGTTCATTCCCTTCCTAGTTTTCAACCTCGGCCGTCATCGTAAGCCCGTCCTTTAACGAAAACTTAACGGAAGTTCATTCCCTTCCTCGTTTTCACCCCGGCCGTCATCGTAAGCCCGTCCTTTAACGAAAACTTAATGGAAGTTCATTCCCTTCCTCGTTTTCAACCCGGCCGTCATCGTAAGCCCGTCCTTTAACGAAAACTTAACGGAAGTTCATTCCCTTCCTCGTTTTCAACCCGGCCGTCATCGTAAGCCCGTCCTTTAACGAAAACTTAACGGAAGTTCATTCCCTTCCTAGTTTTCAACCCCGGCCGTCATCGTAAGCCCGTCCTTTAATGAAATCTTAACGGAAGTTCATTCCCTTCCTAGTTTTCAACCCGGCCGTCATCGTAAGCCCGTCCTTTAACGAAAACTTAACGGAAGTTCATTCCCTTCCTCGTTTTCAACCCGGCCGTCATCGTAAGCCCGTCCTTTAACGAAAACTTAACGGAAGTTCATTCCCTTCCTAGTTTTCAACCCCGGCCGTCATCGTAAGCCCGTCCTTTAACGAAAACTTAACGGAAGTTCATTCCCTTCCTCGTTTTCAACCCGGCCGTCATCGTAAGCCCGTCCTTTAACGAAAACTTAACGGAAGTTCATTCCCTTCCTAGTTTTCAACCCAGCAGCCATCGCAAGCCCGTCCTTTAATGAAATCTTAACGGAAGTTCATTCCCTTCCTAGTTTTCAACCCCGACCGTCATCGTAAGCCAGTCCTTTAACGAAAACCTAACGGAATTTAATTCCCTTCCTAGTTTTCAACCCGGGCCGTCATTCTAAGCCTGTCCTTTAACGAAAACTTAACGGAAGTTCATTCTCTTCCTAGTTTTCAACCCCGGCCGTCATCGTAAGCCCGTCCTTTAACGAAAACTTAACGGAAGTTCATTCCCTTCCTCGTTTTCAACCCGGCCGTCATCGTAAGCCCGTCCTTTAACGAAAACTTAACGGAAGTTCATTCCCTTCCTAGTTTTCAACCCCGACCGTCATCGTAAGCCAGTCCTTTAACGAAAACCTAACAGAATTTCATTCCCTTCCTAGTTTTCAACCCCGGCCGTCATCGTAAGCCCGTCCTTTAACGAAAACTTAACGGAAGTTCATTCCCTTCCTAGTTTTACACCAAGGCCGTCATCGTAAGCCCGTCCTTTAACGAAAACTTAACGGAAGTTCATTCCCTTCCTAGTTTTCAACCCCGGCCGTCATCGTAAGCCCGTCCTTTAACGAAAACTTAACGGAAGTTCATTCCCTTCCTAGTTTTCAACCTCGGCCGTCATCGTAAGCCCGTCCTTTAACGAAAACTTAACGGAAGTTCATTCCCTTCCTAGTTTTCAACCCCGACCGTCATCGTAAGCCCGTCCTTTAACGAAAACTTAACGGAAGTTCATTCCCTTCCTCGTTTTCAACCCAGCAGCCATCGTAAGCCCGTCCTTTAACGAAAACTTAACGGAAGTTCATTCCCTTCCTAGTTTTCAACCCCGGCCATCATCGTAAGCCCGTCCTTTAACGAAAACTTAACGGAAGTTCATTCCCTTCCTCGTTTTCAACCCGGCCGTCATCGTAAGCCGTCCTTTAATGAAAACTTAACGGAAGTTCATTCCCTTCCTAGTTTTCAACCCCGGCCGTCATCGTAAGCCCGTCCTTTAACGAAAACTTAACGGAAGTTCATTCCCTTCCTCGTTTTCAACCCGGCCGTCATCGTAAGCCCGTCCTTTAACGAAAACTTAACGGAAGTTCATTCCCTTCCTAGTTTTACACCCCGGCCGTCATCGTTAGCCCGTCCTTTAACAAAAACTTAACGGAAGTTCATTCCCTTCCTCGTTTTCAATCCCGGCCGTCATCGTAAGCCCGTCCTTTAACGAAAACTTAACGGAAGTTCATTCCCTTCCTCGTTTTCAACCCGGCCGTCATCGTAAGCCCGTCCTTTAACGAAAACTTAACGGAAGTTCATTCCCTTCCTAGTTTTCAACCCCGGCCGTCATCGTAAGCCCGTCCTTTAACGAAAACTTAACGGAAGTTCATTCCCTTCCTAGTTTTCAACCCCGGCCGTCATCGTAAGCCCGTCCTTTAACGAAAACTTAACGGAAGTTCATTCCCTTCCTAGTTTTCAACCCCAGCCGTCTGCGTAAGCCTGTCCTTTAACGAAAACTTAACGGAAGTTCATTCCCTTCCTAGTTTTTAACCTCGGCCGTCATCGTAAGCCCGTCCTTTAACGAAAACTTAACGGAAGTTCATTCCCTTCCTAATTTTCAACCCCGGCCGTCATCGTAAGCCCGTCCTTTAACGAAAACTTAACGGAAGTTCATTCCCTTCCAAGTTTTACAATCTGACTGTCATCGTAAGCCCATCCTTTAACGAAAACTTAACGAAAGTTCATTCCCTTCCTCGTTTTCAACCTCGGCCGTCATCGTAAGCCCGTCCTTTAACGAAAACATAACGGAAGTTCATTCCCTTCCTCGTTTTCAACCCAGTATCCATCGTAAGCCCGTCCTTTAACGAAAACTTAACGGAAGTTCATTCCCTTCCTAGTTTTCAACCCCGGCCGTCATCGTAAGCCCGTCCTTTAACGAAAACTTAACGGAAGTTCATTCCCTTCCTAGTTTTCAACCCCGGCCGTCATCGTAAGCCCGTCCTTTAACGAAAACTTAACGGAAGTTCATTCCCTTCCTAGTTTTCAACCCCGGCCGTCATCGTAAGCCCGTCCTTTAACGAAAACTTAACGGAAGTTCATTCCCTTCCTAGTTTTCAACCCCGGCCGTCATCGTAAGCCCGTCCTTTAACGAAAACTTAACGGAAGTTCATTCCCTTCCTCGTTTTCAACCCGGCCGTCATCGTAAGCCCGTCCTTTAACGAAAACTTAACGGAAGTTCATTCCCTTCCTCGTTTTCAACCCGGCCGTCATCGTAAGCCCGTCCTTTAACGAAAACTTAATGGAAGTTCATTCCCTTCCTTGTTGTCAACCCGGCCGTCATCGTAAGCCCGTCCTTTAATGAAAACTTAACGGAAGTTCATTCCCTTCCTCGTTTTCTACTCGGCCATCATCGTAAGCCCGTCCTTTAATGAAAACTTAACGGAAGTTCATTCCCTTCCTAGTTTTCAACCCCGGCCGTCATCGTAAGCCCGTCCTTTAACGAAAACTTAACGGAAGTTCATTCCCTTCCTAGTTTTCAACCCGGCCGTCATCGTAAGCCCGTCCTTTAACGAAAACTTAACGGAAGTTCATTCCCTTCCTAGTTTTCAACCCCGGCCGTCATCGTAAGCCCGTCCTTTAACGAAAACTTAACGAAAGTTCATTCCCTTCCTAGTTTTCAACCCGACCGTCAGCGTAAGCCTATCCTTTAACGAAAACTTAACGGAAGTTCATTCCCTTCCTAGTTTTCAACCTCGGCCGTCATCGTAAGCCTGTCCTTTAACGAAAATTTAACTAAAGTTAATTCCCTTCCTCGTTTTCAACCCGGCCGTCATCGTAAGCCCGTCCTTTAACGAAAACTTAACGGAAGTTCATTCCATTCCTATTTTTCAACCCCGGCCGTCATCGTAAGCCCGTCCTTTAACGAAAACTTAACGGAAGTTCATTCCCTTCCTCGTTTTCAACCCGGCCGTCATCGTAAGCCCGTCCTTTAACGAAAACTTAACGGAAGTTCATTCCCTTCCTAGTTTTCAACCCCGGCCGTCATCGTAAGCCCGTCCTTTAACGAAAACTTAACAGAAGTTCATTCCCTTCCTAGTTTTCAACCCCGGCCGTCATCGTAAGCCCGTCCTTTAACGAAAACTTAACGGAAGTTCATTCCCTTCCTAGTTTTCAACCCCGGCCGTCATCGTAAGCCCGTCCTTTAACGAAAACTTAACGGAAGTTCATTCCCTTCCTAGTTTTCAACCTCGGCTGTCATCGTAAGCCCGTCCTTTAAAGAAAACTTAACTAAAGTTCATTCCCTTCCTTGTTTTCAACCCGGCCGTCATCGTAAGCCCGTCCTTTAACGAAAACTTAATGGAAGTTCATTCCCTTCCTAGTTTTCAACCCCGGCCGTCATCGTAAGCCCGTCCTTTAACGAAAACTTAACGGAAGTTCATTCCCTTCCTAGTTTTCAACCCCGGCCGTCATCGTAAGCCCGTCCTTTAACGAAAACTTAACGGAAGTTCATTCCCTTCCTCGTTTTCAACCCCGGCCGTCATCGTAAGCCCGTCCTTTAACGAAAACTTAACGGAAGTTCATTCCCTTCCTAGTTTTCAAACCCGGCCGTCATCGTAAGCCCGTCCTTTAACGAAAACTTAACGGAAGTTCATTCCCTTCCTAGTTTTCAACCCCGGCCGTCATCGTAAGCCCGTCCTTTAACAAAAACTTAACGGAAGTTCATTCCCTTCCTAGTTTTCAACCCCGGCCGTCATCGTAAGCCCGTCCTTTAACGAAAACTTAACGGAAGTTCATTCCCTTCCTAGTTTTCAATCCCGGTTTTCATCGTAAGCCCGTCCTTTAACGAAAACTTAACGGAAGTTCATTCCCTTCCTAGTTTTCAACCCCGGCCGTCATCGTAAGCCCGTCCTTTAACGAAAACTTAACGAAAGTTCATTCCCTTCCTAGTTTTCAACCCCGGCCGTCATCGTAAGCCCGTCCTTTAACGAAAACTTAACGGAAGTTCATTCCCTTCCTAGTTTTCAACCCCGACCGTCATCGTAAGCCAGTCCTTTAACGAAAACCTAACGGAATTTCATTCCCTTCCTAGTTTTCAACCCCGGCCGTCATCGTAAGCCCGTCCTTTAACGAAAACTTAACGGAAGTTCATTCCCTTCCTAGTTTTCAACCCCGGCCATCATCGTAAGCCTGTCCTTTAACGAAAACTTAACGGAAGTTCATTCCCTTCCTAGTTTTCAACCCCGGCCGTCATCGTAAGCCCGTCCTTTAACGAAAACTTAACGGAAGTTCATTCCCTTCCTAGTTTTCAACCCCGGCCGTCATCGTAAGCCCGTCCTTTAACGAAAACTTAACGGAAGTTCATTCCCTTCCTAGTTTTCAACCCCGGCCGTCATCGTAAGCCCGTCCTTTAACGAAAACTTAACGGAAGTTCATTCCCTTCCTAGTTTTCAACCCCGGCCGTCATCGTAAGCCCGTCCTTTAACGAAAACTTAACGGAAGTTCATTCCCTTCCTCGTTTTCAACCCGGCCGTCATCGTAAGCCCGTCCTTTAACGAAAACTTAACGGAAGTTCATTCCCTTCCTAGTTTTCAACCCCGGCCGTCATCGTAAGCCCGTCCTTTAACGAAAACTTAACGGAAGTTCATTCCCTTCCTAGTTTTCAACTCCCGCCGTCATCGTAAGCCCGTCCTTTAACGAAAACTTAACGGAAGTTCATTCCCTTCCTAGTTTTCAATCCCGGTTTTCATCGTAAGCCCGTCCTTTAACGAAAACTTAACGGAAGTTCATTCCCTTCCTCGTTTTCAACTCGGCCGTCATCGTAAGCCCGTCCTTTAACGAAAACTTAACGGAAGTTCATTCCCTTCCTCGTTTTCAACCCCGGCCGTCATCGTAAGCCCGTCCTTTAACGAAAACTTAACAGAAGTTCATTCCCTTCCTCGTTTTCAACCCCGACCGTCATCGTAAGCCCGTCCTTTAACGAAAACTTAACTGAAGTTCATTCCCTTCCCAGTTTTACACCCCGGCCGTCATCGTAAGCCCGTCCGTTAACGAAAACTTAATGGAAGTTCATTCCCTTCCTAGTTTTCAACCCCGGCCGTCATCGTAAGCCCGTCCTTTAACGAAAACTTAACGGAAGTTCATTCCCTTCCTAGTTTTCAACCCCGGCCGTCATCGTAAGCCCGTCCTTTAACGAAAACTTAACGGAAGTTCATTCCCTTCCTAGTTTTCAACCCCGGCCGTCATCGTAAGCCCGTCCTTTAACGAAAACTTAACGGAAGTTCATTCCCTTCCTAGTTTTCAACCCGGCCGTCATCGTAAGCCCGTCCTTTAACGAAAACTTAACGGAAGTTCATTCCCTTCCTCGTTTTCAACCCGGCCGTCATCGTAAGCCCGTCCTTTAACGAAAACTTAACGGAAGTTCATTCCCTTCCTAGTTTTCAACCCCGGCCGTCATCGTAAGCCCGTCCTTTAACGAAAACTTAATGGAAGTTCATTCCCTTCCTCGTTTTTAACCCGGCCGTCATCGTGAGCCCGTCCTTTAACGAAAACTTAACGGAAATTCATTCCCTTCCTATTTTTCAACCCCGGCCATCATCGTAAGCCCGTCCTTTAACGAAAACTTAACGAAAGTTCATTCCCTTCCTAGTTTTCAACCCGGCCGTCATCGTAAGCCCGTCCTTTAACGAAAACTTAACGGAAGTTCATTCCCTTCCTAGTTTTCAACCCCGGCCGTCATCGTAAGCCCGTCCTTTGAAGAAAACTTAATGGAAGTTCATTCCTTTCCTAGTTTTCAACCCCGGCCATCATCGTAAGCCCGTCCTATAATGAAAACTTAACGAAAGTTCATTCTCTTCCTAGTTTTCCACCTCGGCCGTCATCGTAAGCCCGTCCTTTAACGAAAACTTAACTGAAGTTCATTCCCTTCCTCGTTTTCAACCTGGCCATCATCTTAAGCCCGTCCTTTAACGAAAACTTAACGGAAGTTCATTCCCTTCCTAGTTTTCAACCCCGACCGTCAGCGTAAGCCCGTCCTTTAACGAAAACTTAACGGAAGTTCATTCCCTTCCTAGTTTTCAACCTCGGCCGTCATCGTAAGCCCGTCCTTTAACGAAAACTTAACGGAAGTTCATTCCCTTCCTAGTTTTCAACCCCGGCCGTCATCGTAAGCCCGTCCTTTAACGAAAACTTAACAGAAGTTCATTCCCTTCCTCTTTTTTAACCCGGCCGTCATCGTGAGCCCGTCCTTTAATGAAAACTTAACGGAAGTTCATTCCCTTCCTAGTTTTCAACCCCGGCCGTCATCGTAAGCCCGTCCTTTAACGAAAACTTAATGGAAGTTCATTCCCTTCCTCGTTTTCAACCCGGCCGTCATCGTAAGCCCGTCCTTTAACAAAAACTTAACTGAAGTTAATTCCCTTCCTCGTTTTAAACCCCGGCCGTCATCGTAAGCCCGTCCTTTAACGAAAACTTAACGGAAGTTCATTCCCTTCATTGTTTTCAACCCCCGCCGTCATCGTAAGCCCGTCCTTTATAGAAAACTTAACAGAAGTTCATTACTTTCCTAGTTTTCTATCCCCGACTATCATCGTAAGCCCGTCCTTTAACGAAAACTTAACGGAAGTTCATTCCCTTCCTCATTTTCAACCCGGCCGTCATCGTAAGCCCGTCCTTTAACGAAAACTTAACGGAAGTTCATTCCCTTCCTAGTTTTCAACCTCGACCGTCATTGTAAGCCGTCCTTTAATGAAAACTTAACGGAAGTTCATTCCCTTCCTAGTTTTCAACCCCGGCCGTCATCGTAAGCCCGTCCTTTAACGAAAACTTAACGGAAGTTCATTCCCTTCCTAGTTTTCAACCTCGGCCGTCATCGTAAGCCCGTCCTTTAACGAAAACTTAACATAAGTTCATTCCCTTCCTCGTTTTCAACCCCAAACGTCATCGTAAGCCCGTCCTTTAATGAAAACTTAACGGAAGTTCATTCCCTTCCTAGTTTTCAACCCCGGCCGTCATCGTAAGCCCGTCCTTTAACGAAAACTTAACGGAAGTTCATTCCCTTCCTAGTTTTCAACCCCGGCCGTCATCGTAAGCCCGTCCTTTAACGAAAACTTAACGGAAGTTCATTCCCTTCCTAGTTTTCAACCCCGGCCGTCATCGTAAGCCCGTCCTTTAACGAAAACTTAACGGAAGTTCATTCCCTTCCTAGTTTTCAACCCCGGCCGTCATCGTAAGCCCGTCCTTTAACGAAAACTTAACGAAAGTTCATTCCCTTCATCGTTTTCAACCCCCGCCGTCATCGTAAGCCCGTCCTTTAACGAAAACTTAACGGAAGTTCATTCCCTTCCTCGTTTTCAACCCCGGCCGTCATCGTAAGCCCGTCCTTTAACGAAAACTTAACGGAAGTTCATTCCCTTCCTAGTTTTCAACCCCGACCGTCATCGTAAGCCAGTCCTTTAACGAAAACCTAACGGAATTTCATTCCCTTCCTAGTTTTCAACCCCGGCCGTCATTGTAAGCCCGTCCTTTAACGAAAACTTAACGGAAGTTCATTCCCTTCCTAGTTTTCAACCCGGGCCGTCATCGTAAGCCCGTCCTTTAACAAAAACATAACAACAGTTCATTCCCTTCCTAGTTTTCAACCCCGGCCGTCATCGTAAGCCCGTCCTTTAACGAAAACTTAACGGAAGTTCATTCCCTTCCTAGTTTTCAACCCCGACCGTCATCGTAAGCCCGTCCTTTAACGAAAACTTAACGGAAGTTCATTCCCTTCCTCGTTTTCAACCCCGGCCGTCATCGTAAGCCCGTCCTTTAACGAAAACTTAACGGAAGTTCATTCCCTTCCTAGTTTTCAACCCCCGCCGTCATCGTAAGCCCGTCCTTTAACGAAAACTTAACGGAAGTTCATTCCCTTCCTAGTTTTCAACCCCGGCCGTCATCGTAAGCCCGTCCTTTAACGAAAACTTAACGGAAGTTCATTCCCTTCCTAGTTTTCAACCCCGGCCGTCATCGTAAGCCCGTCCTTTAACGAAAACTTAACGGAAGTTCATTCCCTTCCTAGTTTTCAACCCCGGCTGTCATCGTAAGCCTTCCTTTAACGAAAACTTAACAGAAGTTCATTCCCTTCCTCGTTTTCAATCCCGGCCGTCATCGTAAGCCCGTCCTTTAACGAAAACTTAATTGAAGTTCATTCCCTTCCTAGTTTTCAACCCCGGCCGTCATCGTAAGCCCGTCCTTTAACGAAAACTTAACGGAAGTTCATTCCCTTCCTAGTTTTCAACCCCGGCCATCATCGTAAGCCCGTCCTTTAACGAAAACTTAACGGAAGTTCATTCCCTTCCTAGTTTTCAACCCCGGCCGTCATCATAAGCCCGTCCTTCAACGAAACTTAACGGAAGTTCATTCCCTTCCTCGTTTTCAACCCCGGCCGTCATCGTAAGCCCGTCCTTTAACGAAAACTTAACGGAAGTTCATTCCCTTCCTAGTTTTCAACCCCGGCCGTCATCGTAAGCCCGTCCTTTAACGAAAACTTAACGGAAGTTCATTCCCTTCCTTGTTTTCAACCCCCGCCATCATCGTAAGCCCGTCCTTTAACGAAAACTTAATGGAAGTTCATTCCCTTCCTCGTTTTCAACCCCGGCCGTCATCGTAAGCCCGTCCTTTAACGAAAACTTAACGGAAGTTCATTCCCTTCCTAGTTTTTAACCCCGGCTGTCATCGTAAGCCCGTCCTTTAACGAAAACTTAACGGAAGTTCATTCCCTTCCTAGTTTTCAACCCCGGCCGTCATCGTAAGCCCGTCCTTTAACGAAAACTTAACGGAAGTTCATTCCCTTCCTAGTTTTCAACCCCGGCCGTCATCGTAAGCCCGTCCTTTAACGAAAACTTAACGGAAGTTCATTCCCTTCCTAGTTTTCAACCCCGGCCGTCATCGTAAGCCCGTCCTTTAACGAAAACATAACGGAAGTTCATTCCCTTCCTCGTTTTCAACCCCGACCGTCATCGTAAGCCCGTCCTTTAACGAAAACTTAACGGAAGTTCATTCCCTTCCTAGTTTTCAACCCCGGCCGTCATCGTAAGCCCGTCCTTTAACGAAAACTTAACGGAAGTTCATTCCCTTCCTAGTTTTCAACCCTGGCCGTCATCGTAAGCCCGTCCTTTAACGAAAACTTAACGAAAGTTCATTCCCTTCCTAGTTTTCAACTCCGGCCGTCATCGTAAGCCCGTCCTTTAACGAAAACATAACAGAAGTTCATTCCCTTCCTAGTTTTCAACCCGGGCCGTTATCGTAAGCCCGTCCTTTAATGAAAACCAAACGGAATTTAATTCCCTTCCTAGTTTTCAACCTCGGCCTTCATTGTAAGCCCGTCCTTTAATGAAAACTTAACGGAAGTTCATTCCCTTCCTAGTTTTCAACCCTGGCCGTCATCGTAAGCCCGTCCTTTAACAAAAACTTAACGAAAGTTCATTCCCTTCCTAGTTTTCAACTCCGGTCGTCATCGTAAGCCCGTCCTTTAACAAAAACTTAACGGAAGTTCATTCCCTTCCTAGTTTTCAACCCGGCCGTCATCGTAAGCCCGTCCTTTAACGAAAACTTAACTGAAGTTCATTCCCTTCCCAGTTTTACACCCCGGCCGTCATCGTAAGCCCGTCCTTTAACGAAAACTTAACGGAAGTTCATTCCCTTCCCAGTTTTACACCCCGGCCATCATCGTAAGCCCGTCCTTTAACGAAAACTTAACGGAAGTTCATTCCCTTCCTAGTTTTCAACCCCGGCTGTCATCGTAAGCCCGTCCTTTAACGAAAACTTAACGGAAGTTCATTCCCTTCCTCGTTTTCAACCCGGCCGTCATCGTAAGCCCGTCCTTTAACGAAAACTTAACGGAAGTTCATTCCCTTCCTCGTTTTCAACCCGGCCGTCATCGTAAGCCCGTCCTTTAACGAAAACTTAACGGAAGTTCATTCCCTTCCTAGTTTTCAACCCCGGCCGTCATCGTAAGCCCGTCCTTTAACGAAAACCTAACGGAATTTCATTCCCTTCCTAGTTTTCAACCCCGGCCGTCATCGTAAGCCCGTCCTTTAACGAAAACTTAACGGAAGTTCATTCCCTTCCTAGTTTTCAACCCCGGCCGTCATCGTAAGCCCGTCCTTTAACGAAAACTTAACGGAAGTTCATTCCCTTCATCGTTTTCAACCCCCGCCGTCATCGTAAGCCCGTCCTTTAACGAAAACTTAACGGAAGTTCATTCCCTTCCTAGTTTTCAACCCCGGCCGTCATCGTAAGCCCGTCCTTTAACGAAAACTTAACGGAAGTTCATTCCCTTCCTAGTTTTCAACCCCGGCCGTCATCGTAAGCCCGTCCTTTAACGAAAACTTAACGGAAGTTCATTCCCTTCCTCGTTTTCAACCCCAGCCATAATCGTAAGCTCGTCCTTTAACGAAAACTTAACGGAAGTTCATTCCCTTCCTAGTTTTCAACCCCGGCCGTCATCGTAAGCCCGTCCTTTAACGAAAACTTAACGGAAGTTCATTCCCTTCCTAGTTTTCAACCCCGGCCGTCATCGTAAGCCCGTCCTTTAACGAAAACTTAACGAAAGTTCATTCCCTTCCTCATTTTCAACCCCGGCCATCATCGTAAGCCCGACCTTTAAAGAAAACTTAACGGAAGTTCATTGCCTTCCTCGTTTTCAACCTCGGCCGTCATCGTAAGCCCATCCTTTAACGAAAACTTAACGGAAGTTCATTTCCTTCCTAGTTTTCAACCCCGTCATCGTAAGTCCTTTAACGAAAACTTAACAGTTCATTCCCTTCCTCGTTTTCAACCCCGTCATCGTAAGTCCTTTAACGAAAACTTAACGGAAGTTCATTCCTTCCTAGTTTTCAACCCTGGCCGTCATCGTAAGCCCGTCCTTTAACGAAAACTTAACGGAAGTTCATTCCCTTCCTCGTTTTCAACCCGGCCGTCATCGTAAGCCCGTCCTTTAACGAAAACTTAACGGAAGTTCATTCCCTTCCTAGTTTTCAACCCCGGCCGTCATCGTAAGCCCGTCCTTTAACGAAAACTTAACGAAAGTTCATTCCCTTCCTAGTTTTCAACCCCGGCCGTCATCGTAAGCCCGTCCTTTAACGAAAACTTAACGGAAGTTCATTCCCTTCCTAGTTTTCAACCCCGGCCGTCATCGTAAGCCTGTCCTTTAATAAAACTTAACGGAAGTTCATTCCCTTCCTAGTTTTCAACCCCGGCCGTCATCGTAAGCCCGTCCTTTAACGAAAACTTAACGAAAGTTCATTCCCTTCATAGTTTTCAACTCCGGACGTCATTGTAAGCCCGTCCTTTAATGAAAACTTAACGGAAGTTCATTCCTTTCCTAGTTTTTTACCCCGGCCGTCATCGTAAGCCCGTCCTTTAACGAAAACTTAACGGAAGTTCATTCCCTTCCTCGTTTTAAACCCCGCCCATCATCGTAAGCTTGGCCTTTAAAGAAAACTTAACGGAAGTTCATTGCCTTCCTCGTTTTCAACCCCGGCCGTCATCGTAAGCCCGTCCTTTAACGAAAACTTAACGGAAGTTCATTCCCTTCCTTGTTTTCAACCCCGACCGTCATCGTAAGCTTGTCCTTTAACGAAAACTTAACGGAAGTTCATTCCCTTCCTAGTTTTGACCAGGTGTCATCGTAAGCCCGTCCTTTAACGAAAACTTAACGGAAGTTCATTCCCTTCCTCGTTTTCAACCCGGCCATCTTATCAGTAAGCTCATCCTTTAACGAAAACTTAGCGGAGT